>APFE031033137.1:0-11495 GCA_000404065.3 Pinus taeda | reverse complement strand
CCGGTTGGCATGGTTACTTGGGTCGATGTTGAGGGAGGTTGCTATAATACAAATGAGTAGATTTAATTAATTGACATTGGATTTGAATAATTGAAATGTTTAGCATATGATATATGTGAAAAAAATATATAATACCGTAATTGTTATAGTAGCGATCACTTTTAGTTTGGGATTTATAGAGTCTTTCAAAGAAATAAAAAATTGTTCCTAAGAATAAGTAAATTTGAGAAAGGTTTTGAAATGCTTCACTTTGTTGTAGAACTCACATCTAGTTTAGTATTTATATAGTGTCTTGAAGAAACTAAAAAATATTGCTAAGAAGAGGTAATTTTCAAAAAAGGTCAAATTTTTAACTTAGTAAATGGAGACAATATTCTTATGATCTACCAAATTAAATTTAAAACAAATTGACAATATCATATTTTATTAACCATTTATAGAATTATATTTAACCACACATTATAACTATACGATACATATTGCACACCTACTTGCAATTCAAACACTTTGTATATTCACCTTGCGCACACCATCACTACTAACAAATTTACTATACTAACCATTACAAGTAGAGTAATTGAGGCGTATATTTTACTTTGAAATTTTGCACACAAATATATGCTCACATAGTATAATTAGGAAATAACTAAGCGACCCATCATCCACACATCATTTCTTTTCTTGCAAGGGACAAACATCAGATAGTATAATTAGAGGAATTGTCATAAAGGATCATGAACCACATATCCACATGCTTGCAATTCAAATGCTTTGTACGTGCACTAGATTCACCTTGGACACACCATCACTGCTAACCAATTTGATATACTAACCATTAGAAGTAGAGTAATTGAGGCTTATATTTTACTTTGAAAATTTTCACACAAACATATGCTCACATAGTATATTTAGAAAAGACGTAAGTGGCCCATCATCCACACATAATCTCTTTTCTTGTAAGGAATAAACATCACATAGTGTAATTAGGGGAATTGTATTAAAGGATCGTGAACCACATATCCACACACTTCTAATTCAAACACTTTGTATGTGCACGAGATTCACCTTGCACAAACCATCACTTCTAACTAATTTGGTTTACTAGCCATTACAAGTAGAGTAATTGGTTATGTTTTACTTTGAAATTTTACACAAAAAACATATGTTCACATAGTATAATTAGGGAAGAAGTAAGTGGCCCATTATCCAAACATCATTTATTTTACTACAAGTAACACACATCACTATTTAATTAAGGGAATTGTAAAGTATCATCACATATCCATATCAATTCACACTTTGTATGCTCACAATTTCACTTTCACACACATTCACCCCACACGCTAAGTTCAGTTAATTTTGTATAAAGGGTATCCTCTTTCCAAAATCGTTGTACCTAATTTATTTGAGCTTATATTTTGTTTCACACCCTAAGTGAAGAAAATCATTTCTAAAAACAATCTTAACCTGAACACACTAAATTCCCCACAAGGGTCACAAGATAATTTATAGTTTAGGTTAGGACCATGGCAATAGATAGTACATTAGTTGTCATTGCTATTTTTCATATTGAAACATAAAATTTATCTTTTCAGGAGATTAAAATCCTACATCATCTAGTGACAAATCTAATACATGAAGATAAACCCTTGAAGGGGTTAAGTGTTAAGTGGTGGATTATCATGGACCTTCCGGTTGTGTCCTGATACTTGGTAGCGGTTTTGGGTCCAAAACTGATAACCAGAAGCTGAGATTCATCCATTCTCATTGGATGTAGGTAAATTAGTGACCAAATCTTAAGGCATCTTTCCCTATAGGTTGAGGTGCAAGAGAAATTAGACTTGAGGTGATCTTGGGCAGGCTACTAGAAATGTCATTAGCTCCTTTGGGGCATATCCCTAGTACGTTTGGATAATATAAACCTCTCCATACCTTGGTTGGAGTTTTGGATACTGGAAGCATCACCAATGAAATTTAGGACGTCATCCCTATACCCTATTCTAAAATCCTCACAAGGCCTGGTTATTACTTGAGCGAAAGGAGATTAGGTATTTTAGGAATTTTTCTCATATGGAAAACCTTAGATAAACTTTTTTTGTTGAGTTTTTCACACAGTCGAATTATAGGGAAAATTAAGCATTTATTTTTTTACTTTGTCTTATGTATGTGATTCATTTGGATTTCCTAAAGAAAATGTATGTGTTCAGGTGTTCTTACAAATGAAACCATCTTAGGTGTTGTGGATTTATTTCCTTTCTTTCCAACTGTTTTAACTCTAAAAATATAATTATTCTCATTAGTTACATGTTTCATAGGGATTATATCATCTTCAGGTGCCTCCTATGTACAATTCACAATATCATGAAAATTATTTTACCTTCCATATATCTTGAATTATTTTACCTTTCATTATATTCTGAATCACCCTTTTTGTTGACACAGGGACCAATACTTTTACTGACCTGCTTTCTTCTTTGACCCATCCTTCTCTGAGCTAAAAATACTTTTATTTTCATGCTTCAACTTATAACCCTTGGTCCATGTGACTACCCTAGGGTTTCCAAATTGATTATTATTGATTTAGGATGAATGCTTTTATCTTTCATCATATTCTACATCACCATTTTTGTTGACATAGGGATGGATACATTTCTTGGTGGGCTCTTCTTCGACCGATATTTCCCTGAGATTGAAACTATTTTATTTTCATCTTTCAACTTATAATCCTTGGTCCATGTCAACTTCTTCTACCTAGTTTCCAACTATTAACTTGTTTTTTATTTAACTTTTCCCTAACGTTTGTGACTAGAACCCTAGGGTTTGCAAATTGACTTTTGTTGAGGGAGGGGGAATGCTTCTACCTTTCATCATATTCTAAATCACCCTTTTTGTTGAAACATGAACCAATTCCTTTACTAGTGCGCTCTTCTTCGTGCCATCTTTCCCTGATCTCGAAACCCTTTTCTTTTCATGTTTCAACTTATAACCCTTGGTCCATGTGAATTTTTTCTACCTAGTTTCCTACTATAAAATCATATGATGACCTTCCACCTATGGTAATTTCTAAAATAAATATGTGTATATTAACTATCCACTTGTCTTATGATGATGATTCACTTGAATTACAAGTATATTTTGTATTCCACTATGGAGAGATGGAAATTGCACAACCATATTAGGGAGAAGATGTGTCCCATCAAGTTGATCAATCAGATGATGATCAAGATGTGCCCTATGGACTTGATCAACTACTAGAGGAGCATGTGCCCTATCAAATTGATCAATTGTAACTCAGGGAATAATGTGTTCCATGTCAAGCTAATAAATTAATGGAGGAAGAAGATTTTCTATATCAAGTTGATCAACCACTGGAAGAGAAAACTGCTTCCTCTCAAGTTGGCAAGATAATAGGGAGTTACAGTGGCTTGGAAAGGGGTGGACTATTTTCAGAAAATTTGGATGCAAGAAAAATAGAGGAACTTAGGGAGCCTATCTCTGCTCACACTATAAGTGACCATGTCAATAACATCATTCGATAACATTTTGAGAATAATTTGATTATTGAAAAACCTCATATACTACATGGGTTGATTAAACATAAAAAAACTAAAACATGCCATAAATCTTTTTTGGTGTCCAAGATACTAAACGAAAGAAGGCATATATGATTCATCGAAAATATATCAAAGGAATTCACTATGTTTGGAACATAAAGAAAACCTAATGTTCAAGTTATGCATAGAGTAATTACAACTGCTATTGTTGCATCAATTACATTAAGACAACAAAATTTGGCGACAATGTCAAAATTGCTCCATGTCTTGAGAAAAACCTTGCACAAGCATCACAAATTTAGGGTTTGAGTGAATGAAAATAATGAATCTTCTTGTTGGGATATTATCACCAGACAACCCTACCAATACAAGCTTACAGCAGGAACTAGAGCATTTATGGTAGAGTTTTGGGAGAGTTATTGATGTGTTATTCCATATAGAAATCATGTCGTATGACATCACATACTAAAGTGATTATGTGGAACACACTAAGAACATTGTAGAAATGACAGAAGTTGTATTGTTAGAGGAATTTCAGGAAATAAATATCCATGTGAAGATATCCATAAGAATGTTTTAGAAATGGAAGCCATGGTTTATTAGTCTTAGTATAGTGTGTGACACATGTTGTTGCCAATATCATGTTGAATTTCAACTTAATTATGACACTTTCTGGGAGTTTTACATGAAGAACTGCCACAGAGACCCCCCTCCTCCTACAATGGGTGATTTTGTTTCATCAATATTGTGCAAAAGGGAGACAAAAGAGTTTTATTATAATAAAATATGTATAGGTGGGAGAAGATCCACTGAATGTGATGATTTGGAATTCTTCCATAGGAACTTTCTTATTGATCCCAACTAGTTTGGGTTGTCAGATGTCACTATCGCATGGAAGAATATTGAGTATATAATGGTAAATCAACCATATTCTTTAACTATGGTGCCTAAGAGGATCAATTATGTTGAGGGTGAGATTCTTATTTCATAATTCATGAGGGTGTTTCAAAGCTAGATATATAAATATATCAAACAATCACACAGGTCCAGGGTGCAAGCATATGAATTTAAGCATTCTCACGAAGTATTTTAGCCAGGAAAAATCTTATCAATAGTGGACTTTGCTGAAAATTACACATTTTCTCCTCAGAAAAAGATACATATTGAGTATTATCACTTAGGCTAAGTGTTCATATTAGTAAATTTTCTATACAAACATGAACAACTGAAAATTGATAGTCGGGATAGCACTGATGAGTCACATGATGTGATTAAGGAGTATCATTTTTGCATTAGCGATGATTGTGAGAATGAAACATTGTTCATGTAACATTACTTTGGCCTAATCTATGAATATTTCAAAAAAATGGCATATCATTTAGGAAGCATTGGATATGGTTAGATGGTTATATAGGGAAGTTTAGGTCAGCACACACTTTTTATTGGCTGGGCCAACTACACAAGAAGACAAAAATTCAACATACTTGGAAATTGGACATGAAAAGGGTGAGCATGATGGTATATGTGCTTGTGTGAAGCGATCACTTAAGAGGTACCAAATGAGTCATGATGTAGATCAACTCAAATCATCACTAGAGGTGGTGAACTAGTGCAAATTCCATTTAGGACATGAATGTCATGAATCTATAAAGCCTGTGCGTAGGTTCTTCTGGAATATTAAACTTGGCGATGTGAATAGGTCCATTCCTTTGTATTCTAATATTGTAGAAGGAAGAAGGGAATTAAACTCAATGCAAAGCAAAGAAATAGGAGAAATATTTTCTATCGAGACAAGAACACCCACATGTTTCTATGAGTTTTGAATTGGTTTTGATGGATGTAGACTTGATCACTGTGAAAAATATGAGTACGTGAAAGGATGGAAATATGTCCCTCTTAATCCAAAGGGACCTCATCCAATTCCGACTTGGTAAGAGATTCACAATGAATAAGCCATCAGTTCACTTGATCATGATCAAGTCCTTGTTCTTGTAAGCGAAGGTATGTGGTCCATCTATCATTGAAAAATTCATCTATAAATTGAAATATTGAACGTATTTAACTAATACATATTTTGTATTTTGGTTGTAGATGATGTTTTTGTTGTCACTTCCCCTGTAACAAATGAAGAGAATGTGGCCTACTATTTGATGTGATGCACATAGGTGAAAAGTAAATTGGTGAGAGAATATAGAGATGGAAAATTCATATTTCAAATTGGCAACATGGTTATGATGGGGTATTTTTTGAAAAGGTTTAAAAATATATTGATTACATCATTTATAGAGATTTTATGCCTAAATATATATCTTGTCAATACACTCATCTAGTCATAGCATCTCAGATCAATCTCATAGAAATCGAAACAAAGAAAGGTGAACCAAGGAGATGGAAGATGGAAAAATTAGACTATGAACATATTATGGAGACTTGCATTCCTATGAGCCATTAGACATATGAGTAGATGATGCAAGTGACAAGCCCTGAAGACTAGTCTATAGTAGTCAAGTGTAATCTAATATAGTATAAGAGATCTCAACTGTATGATTTTTGTAATCTATGAATGTGGTCGTTGAATACTCTTGTAATTTTGTATAGATAAATTTTTCCCTCTTATCTAGGATGTATTCATAATGGTGTACATATATGTTATATAAGATTTAGCTTCCTTGAGGTGCTTAAGTTTTTTAAGTACACCAAATTTTGAGGAGATTTTATTTTTAGGGATAAGATACTTATGTGAACCCCATTGATTTAAAATCTATTTAAAATTAATAATCAATAGATATTTAGATCTAAAACTAATTATAGTTTTTCATTTTGAATTTTTTAAACGTCATGTGTATAGTATTCATGTTGAGCATGCAAGAAATTTTATATATATATATATATACATGTCATACATATTTGGTTTCTATAAAGTCCATTTCAGTATGTAACAACCACGTTGATATATTATTTTACTTAAAATGGGAATTCAAGAATCTAGGTCCCCTACCTGTGACTCAGTCAAGTGAAAATGGAAGTTAGGTGTGACGGGGGTCTAATCAATTTGGGTTTAGTGCTCCCCTACCTATGGCTCAATGCCTCCATAACCAACATCCTACCTATGTGTCCACATAACTACAACATCGGCACCCTTTGCATCTAGGCCTGTGTACACAATGGAAAAAACAAATTATAATTAGTATACGAAATAATTAGCATGCATACATGTAATTTAAAAAAAAAATGTTGAAATTTTAGGAGTAAAAAAAATCATGTCAACTCTTAGTCCATGATATTTATGAGGTGGAGGTGGAGGATACTAAGCCATGGAAACATGCACTAGAGGAGGCTACTCCTGTTGGCCAATTTCCCCCTTAGATGACATCAAAAGCTCATCTATGTAATTGGGATGTGCATGCATGTTATCATGAAATTTTTAATATAAATGAAATATGATACAAACTTGTTAATATCAAAAATGTAAAATTTGATGATAAGAGTCAAAATTTTCGTATATATGTAGGTGGTCCATGTCACATAGGTCGTTCACCCTCCAAGTGTCATAGATTGTGTCATGACATATACATGCATATGAAAAAAGTTGACCATGCCCTAGACTCTCAAGATATGAATCATCATACAATGCAACTGGTGGGCCAAGAGGCAATGAATGTGGTATGCTCATCTCTTCACACAATGCAACATGTGTAATGGCCAATTTCCTTTACATGTTATCTGCAATGGTATGCCTAGTCTTACCGCAAAGTTGTGATGAGTTCTCTACCTTCATCAACAATACCACGCTCTGAGATGGTCATGGAAACAATCTCAGAGGTCATATTGTATGTGCAGGATTCATATGAGCCCTGACACATTCATAACTATGTCCCAAACTAGGACCATAAAACTTAGACCTGGTGTTGGTGTAATCCAACCTCATATGCAGGAAAAAGAATACATATACATGGTTTGCAAAGTAAATGGGGACGTTGTCATGGTGGGGGAACTAGCACCAAGATTTAATGAATCATTCATAAACAAAATGGATCGCATCAATATTATTGAAATAGTTTAACAGAATCAGACCAATATTTCTAGCATGACATTATGGAGGATTGTCCAACAAATCCCCGCGAATATCAATGCTTGTGGTAGCGTCTTTCACTTCCTTCCAAGTATGTGGGCCTCTAACCTCTAGCCTCCTAATCTTATGTATGGAACATAAGAGGTGGTTTTATGGGCCCACCGTCTTTTATGTATCAATCAACTTGTTGATGTTATCTAGCATTAGAGATAAACTACACCTAGTAGGAGATCTAGAAGAAATTTTATCTAGCTCTCATGTGATCCATGTATGTTAGGCCCTAACATCCTTGACTGTGATATTGGCTAGAGCGTCGTTCCATGGAGGGATCAAAATTGCACTTTGATCCTCGTACTCACCCTATTAAGAATATGCAAATCATAAACATAATTTAATACATGTAAAACAAAATAAACGCATAATAACCTATACATTAAATTCAAACAAATCAATTGAAGATTATTTAAACATTAAAGATAATTTCAAGACATAAACACATAAATTTTAAAGAGGATATAAAATGTAAGATGTATACCAGCAACAGGTGAAGAAGGTCCATTATACATAGCAAGATCATCAACAGAGACAGAAACACTGCCTTTGAGACTCTAACTTGTGTTAGAGGGAGAATCTATGACTAGAACAAACAATCTAGTATGGTTATGTGATCTAGCTAGACCATGTATAATAGACCACCCAACACTCTGACGGGCTGCGATTGGGAGGTGTATGGGAGATGGTTATGAAAATTACATGTAATACATATAGACTATTCCAAGAAAAAAATGTTGACGTAGAAAGAATGTTGAGAAGAAAATCATTTATAAAGTCAAGTAAAATAATCTAGGCTAAAGTCCAAAAGTAAATAGAGTTTCTATTTTAATAAATTATCAACCAAAGTATTGAGTTCCATGTAAACACAATTGAAAAATGTGACTGAAAATCTAAGTTATGCTTTTTCCCATTTATAAATAATGCATTTATTCATAAAGCATAAATATGTAAATATATCTAGCAAAATGAAATATTAAACCTATTTGAAAAACTAATAAAACTTCATGCCAACCCAATAATCCCTAAGGAGAGTTCTTATAATGTTTGATTTTAACACATAATATGTACGAGGTGCAAGCACATGAAGACAATGCTTTTGGTATGACACACTACATAATGAAACAATATGGTACAAATTAGAAAATAGTCAAAATGCTGATATGTTCACTTTAAATGCATTTTTCATCATGGATTTAATGTATGTATCAATCATGTATTTTTTAAACACACACACATATGCTATGTTGCATTATATAGTTAAATACAAAAATAGGAAGTTTAAGTTACAAAATCAATACTCAACTAATAAAATTAATAAAGGTGGGAATTAAGATATATATCGTCATCTTGTATCATTATATTAACTAATTTTACAATATGAGTAATGGAAACTTTAAGGAAAATTGCAGTTTATAGATCAACTCGAGTCTTAAAAAAGTGTGGAGCATCACCCATCTTATGTTATTATGAAGAGCACATTATGTTAAGTAGTTATAAAACTATGTTACATATAGTTATATAGTTATGTTACATGCTATGTTATGTTATATATATATATATATATATATATATATTAATAAGATATATAGATATATATATAACTTTATGTTTGTGATATGTGTGTGGGGTAACTTTATGTTTTGTGATTGTGTGTGGTGGTTGACAAAATTGTAAGTTAAATAATAAAAAATAGACTTTATAATTTAGTTAATATTGTTATTTAAGTACAATTAATTTTATAAAAGGAAATTTATATTTATTATTAAAAAATATTGTAAATATAAATTTTATTTAATTAAAAAAAATGAAATAAATGTCTTATTTTGATTTTAAAAGAGGTGCACCTGAGCAACTTATATTTCATGTATATGTCAGTTAAGTGTCCGAGTTTATTTATTTATGTTGAGTTTGTATAGTTTAATTGTTTTCTGCTTTAAAATTAGTTTCTGGGCATAGTTGGAATCAAATTTGGTTCAAAAGTTTAAAAGTTGCATGTGTAATAACAAAAAAATAAAAATTGACAAATTATTTCACTAAATTCCTAAAAAAAACTTTTAAATGTAAAATAATTTAAAACAAAATTTACCATTATACAATGAAATTTAAAAAAAATAATAATTAAGACATAAATTGTAGTTTTTTGAGGTGTTTTTCAAGGGTTTTTTTGGTGGCTTTCTAAGTTGTTTTTGGTCTTCAAGGGTTTTCTTGGTGTTTTTTTGTGGTTTTCATGGTAATTTTCATGATTGTTTTTGTAGTATTTGTATGCCAGGTTTTCTTTTCATATTAATTTATTTTATTTGTAGAAAAAAAAAGTAAATAAAAAAGTCAAAAATGACATCAAAACCTACCTCATCTTGAGCCTATGGGTCATTGGTAGGGTTGACGGGTAGCTGGATTAAGTTCCTCCATCTCGATCGAGCTTAAAATTATTCTGTCGAAATCATTTTCTTCTTGTGGTCTGAGCAAAATGACTTGTGAAAGTGACGACTAGGATATTTTAATTAGAAATAAACCTCGATAAAAAAATATAGCTCGATCAAGACAAAAATTTCAATCGAATCGTTAACTCGGGTTAGAAAATGCCTCAATCGAGGGTTTGTTTAAACACTGGATCGAGTTATTTTTAAGCGCCTCAATAGCTTGATCAAGTGCTTAAAAGTTTCTCGATCGAGCATCCGATTTTTAGAAAAACACACCCTCATTTCACCAAAAAGTGTAATTGTGTGCTTTGACCCTCAACTACTTAGAAGTTTCTTTACTAGACTTTGACCTATTCTAGAATTTACCAAATCTTACACCATAAAACTAAATAACAAATATTTACATGATCAAGGCGTGTTACAAATTTGTTTCATTTTTAATATGGAGTTTGATAGATAACATTTTAAAAATATTAATTACAAAAATACTTTAAGGTTATATAGAGAGAGAAAGAGAAAGAGAGTTTAGGTTCTTTCATTGTTTAATACTAGTAACTAAGACTAACAAAAAAAAAATGTATACTCATTTATGTTTTATGTTATAGTCAACATTATGCTTTTATATACAGAATATTCTAATTCTATTCTAAAAAGGGCACTTGTGAACTGAAAGTTAAATATGTAAGGAATTACATAGCTCCCTCATATTGAACTATAAAATACACTCTCCATGAAATGAATATGATATTGAAATAAATTAGTTGATGTAATTATTATTGAAATTATTTTTCTAAGAATATAAGAATTATACTATCTTTGTGATACTAAAAAGGGAACTATAAGGTTTTTTTTTCCAATTATCTTACATCTCCCTAAGGTTGATATAAAATTATGTTACTTACCAAGTGGCGTGCATGGCTCTTTTATAGTTATAAAATAAATCTTAGACCATAATTTTGCTTTGAGCATGAGAAATATACATACCTTTTTAAATTGTATTATGTATTTGTTTTTCAAGTTAGTATTTATTTTAATAATGTTATACACATTTTTTATTTTTATTTTAAAATTAATTTATTTTAATAGTATCATATGTATTTTTTGTTGGTACATGGCAAGACTTACCACAAGAGTGTTTGATGTACACATAAATAGCAATGAATGATAATCAATCTAGTGATGTCAATGCAATGATGACAGTGGTAAAAGTAACAACAGTAAACATGGTGGTGCTACTACGTAATAAGTTACAACATGTCATATCCAAAAGAAGTTGCAGCAGTTATGCTTTAGGATGTAGCAATTGTGCCTAGGGGTGTAGCAGTTGAATCTTGTGGAGTCATAGCATTAAAAATAGTTAATAACTTAGTGTTGAAATATACATAAAGATATATA
>APFE031033135.1:6640-32330 GCA_000404065.3 Pinus taeda | reverse complement strand
CTTTCTCCGGGAACAAGTGTTGGAACAAAAGGTTAAATTGGAGTATGTTCCTTCTAAGGAACAAGTAGCTGATATTCTCACCAAACCACTGCCCAGGGAAACTTTTGAATATCTCAAACAGAAGCTGGGAATAGTTGATGTATCATCTTGCTGTTAAATCTTGCCTGTTTCAGAGAAAAATGGGTGTACGCGTGTTGGATGAGGAGGATCCACGTACATACGCTGGTTTGTGTGAGAAAGTCGCGTATATGGAGGCTTGATGGATATCAGAAGGAGCAGGCTCTGGTTGAAGATATTCTGATGTGGGTCTGACAGAGACCATCCGACACAGGTTCAGTGGGAGCAAATAATCTTCTAATAATGCATTGTTGGCATTATCTTAGAAGCTTTTGATTCTGGTTCATAGCTGTTGTTGATTTCAGGTGGAACAGAGGCAGAGGGAGAACAGAAGGAATTCTTGGTTGCTGATCTGAATGGTGATTGACAGTTGCTGCTGCTATCAGTTGTTGGTGATTTTCATAAGTCATATATTTCATCTCTATGTCATGTATCTCTTTCTTATATGGTGTCAAGGTCATGTAACGGCCTATATTGGTTTCCCCACTATGCCTGGGATGAAGATGTAATGTATTTGGTCATCATATGTAAATTTCTGATGTATTCCCACTTGGTTGGGTAGATGATCCCCACTTGGTTGGGTGATGGATGTATCTAGTGAGTCTTTTGGTGATAGGAAGGTCTTGTATGATGTATAAGTCTTGGTTCTTCTTGAAGAACATTTTTTTTTGCAGATCTTGCCTTCAGTCAAGGGGAGCATGGTCAGCTCAGCAAATCAGAGCTCTCAGCATGTACTCAGGGGGAGCACAACCCTTTGCCCTTGATGACAAAAGGGGAGAGATCTTGGTGTTGCCATCAAGTCCAAAGGGGGAGATTGTTGGCATTATGGCACAGGTGTTGTCCTTGATGGCAACTCCCTTTGGTAACAGATCTCATTTAAGCACTCAGAGAGAAGAAAAAGACATATATGCAGGTTCTTCTAAACAAAGACACGTATACACGTGGGTTATACATTGAAAAAGCGCATATATGTTGGGGATCATACTTTTGGTCCATGGTAGTTAGTCCTTGGGATTTGAACCTATGTTTTGGACCATGGCGTCTCGTTAGATGTGTTGATCCCTAGTTTTGGGTTCATGGTATTGAAATGTTATGGTTTTGGACCATGGTATTGAGGAAGGCCTAAGACTTTAAAAGAGGAAGGAGATCATGTGGCAAAGGATCATCTGCATTATGATTGAAGATCTGAAAAAGTGCTAGAGCTGGTATATTGGTAATTGGGTTGTGATGCAGATCTGGATTTGAATGAAGGAGGAACCATAGCGCAAAAGAAGGATAAGATCTATTCATGGGTCATAATCTTTAAGCTTGAATGATAGTATCTTTGTATGATTTTGGTCTGCTAGATGTGGCGCTTACTTGATTTATAAGTCTGATAATCTAGGTTATTTAGTGATTGAATATCTGAAAGTGTGAATTATCCTTTATAGATCTGTAAGCAGGTTTAGTGAAGCAAAGCCATGTATACACGTAGGTTAAGAGAAGTAAAGAAGCATATACGCAGGTTGTTCCATATGCAGAAGCGTATGCACGCAGGTTTCAGGCTGTTAAAGTAGCGTATATATTTTGAATTGTGATCTTGCTGCTTCTGTTTATTACTGCTGTGTTCTGGGTTCAGTTTTCTGGTGTATGGTTTCTGGTACTGTGATTTGGGTACAGCTGTCAGAGAAGTATCTACTTGAATTGGTGAAAAGGAGTTTGGTTGATGAAGGGGTTGTAGCTCCCTTCTTACTAGTGCAAGAGCTAAGGGGTTGTGAGCTCCCTTCCAGGAGAAGCTGGAAACGAGAGAGATTGTAGCCTCTGAGGTTCAGCCTGCGTACTGTAAAAGATGCACCAGTACATTGTAACAGAAGTTTCTAATAAAGAAAGTAGAGACGAATTGCAGTAGGTGGTTTTCACCAACATTGGGTTTCCACCTTATATCTTGTGTTCTTGTGTGTGATTGTCTTTCTGCTCTGTTTACTGTCTCTGGTACTGGTTATTTGATTCTGCATCACAGATTAACAATCATCATCAGAAAGTTAAAGTAAATTAAAAGTTTGCTTTGTATACGCGGGTTTCCTTCTGAATAGTTGCGTATATACACGGTTTAATTAACTGAAGTAGTGTATACAATTTGGTTCTAGAAAAGAAATATTTGACCTGATAATACTGATTCACCCCCCTCTCAGTATTATTTCCAACAAAACCTTTATGAGGTTTATGCATGTGCCTCTATCAAACCTCCTTTGTCAAAAATCCAGGTCTCAACATCGGTACATTTTCCATCTACTCACTTGTCATCTACCATTTCATATGATGTGTATGTGAACCTCCTTTCTCAGGTTGATGCACCAGGTACCTCTACCTCATCATGTAGTCAATCTTCCTCCCGTCCTCCCTTCTCCCACTCCGATGAGGATATCATGGAAGTTGTGTCTACCCATGATTACCCTTGCACATAGGTAAGAGGACATCTCTTCGGAGGGTTTTGGAGGCCACCCCCTTCTTAATCCTCCCAATGCATTCTACCTCAAGAAATTCATTCATATCATATCCCATTGATTTGCGTGTCTTTATTTCTGTAATTAAGTTAGGTAGGTTGCATCATTTCATCTGTTGTGTTTTGCACCTTTCAGATGGATCCATTACCCACACCATATATTGGTTATGCCGATGGTGTGATTCGCTTCTCCAGGAATCTAGCCTCAGTAGACTAGGCGATTTTCACCCCCTTGCATATGTTATCCATTCGAATGGCGTGTGCATTGGATATACCACCAATAACTAGGACGAATATGATGCAATGATAGGTTTGTTGGTGAATGCCCTTGATCATCACATCCTCCATATTCATTTTCATTTAGATTCCTTTCTTCTTTTCCTGCAATTGAATGATGTGTATCATGTGCATAACCAAGTTCTATTTAGAAAATATCTACGAGTTAAGCTGTTGTAGCGTGAATTTGAAACCATTACTTTCAGTCATGTTGCTTGAGCCTAAAATAACTACGTAGATACCATTGAAAATAGCATTCTAGATTGGCATTTATCACATGTATACCACAAAATACAACCATAAACACAACACATGGAAAACATCATCGTTATATAAAAATACATAATCATATTATGTATCACATAAAACATATAAGTGTTTGGAGCCCATAGCTCTAAATACATCCGACATGCCCATAGAATGTTACAAAAATCAAAACAAAGGGGACCCACATGTCCCCATCCCTAGTCACTGTTTGGCAGATCCCGTGCCAAAGGATCTGCTCCACCTACTCGTAGATCACATACTTCCTGACCAACCATCGCCATGTGCCAAATGATCCCTCACCATAATGAGGGAAGGCCTATACACTCATTTATGTATTGATCGTATAACTCATGCCACCCGCACTTACAAACCCTGGTCAGGAGCACATCACACCTACGATGTAGGCCGGGGAGTAGAGCACTATCATCTGAACCATTGCGTGATGATGATGTTCCCTGATATACAACTCCTGGTGCTATTGTGTGGCCTACATATCCTGCCAGTTTTACAGTGTTATATCTGCATACCAAATATTTTACACTTAGTGCAACATACATGTGATAAAAATATGAAATGCACCATAAAAATAGCAACTTAACACTTACCGTCTGGTCCCCATGCTCATCTAGGTGTAAGTGGTAGGTCAGGATCACCCTGATAGTTCATCCCACTATAAGGATAACCATCAATGTAAAGGGGCATCAAATCTTAGTGTGTGAAAAGCTTGGGTCGGAACACCCGCCTAACCCCCCCTCCTCCCCCTCTCTGTAGTAGCTACTCCTAGAGATGCATCTTAGGCTCCTGTGGGCCCCCATCCCAGATTTATACATGAGGGCCGATGGTGGGTATCTTCTCAAAGAAGAAAGCACATAACATTATACAAAATGCACAGTCACAGCTCACCTGCCTATTACATAGACGTGGCTGTCGTTTCACCAATGACAACATCATTTGGGCCCACCCATAGTAGGTCCTTGCCAAGAAACTCTCAACAATAATCATCTTCCCACCAGTGATATGGTGGAATGCCTAGTTGCCCAAGACCCATAGCACTGCTGCAATAATAGCCCATGTCTCTAGCCTATCTAGATCACTGATCGGGATGGTCGTGCCCTTCACACAAACACCCCATGGAAAATGATGCTCTATAAACTCTGTAATGTTCCTCCCATGAGACAACACCAGATGAATATCCCCACCACCCCTAGGGGAGGGAATCCGGTCAAACAGTAAACATCCTGTAACATGAACTCGATCCTGTGCCCCTACAACACAAATACCTCCTGATTTGGATCCCAATAGCTCACAATCCTCAACAACAAGGGCTCACCTACCCTCATTAATGGGCTCTCTACCAACTTGAGAACCCCGAGCGATCTAACGCCCATCGAACCCCCTAATCACTCTAAATCGTGGATCAAAGGGTGTCCAAATCTCGCTCATGCCAGTTGATTTTCAAATCTACCATACCTACAAAACACCACATGTATTTTCAATTCAGAGAAGGAAACAATGGCTTGGACTGATCAACCTATAGCCCCCACTGAAACTAAAGAGATAAGTAAGGCCACCTACCTGAAAGTCATTGATCCTGATTTTGATGATTGGCTTTTCCAATACAACCTCCACAATGTTTAGGGCCTTTTCCTCCTCTCCAAATTTACCACAACTCACTTAGAAAATGAATTCAAATTGGAGGGAAAATGCCCTTTTAG
The DNA here is from genome assembly GCA_000404065.3 of Pinus taeda. NCBI lineage: Eukaryota > Viridiplantae > Streptophyta > Pinopsida > Pinales > Pinaceae > Pinus > Pinus taeda. The sequence goes on along the minus strand of APFE031033135.1, from coordinate 27,473 downwards.
ACAAAAACCCATAGTTTTTCTGTCACCCATTGCGACCAAACCATAGCTCAGTTTTATGAACCATTAGCGCAACTAGAAAAATATCAATGAGTACTATAATGGGTCGCTCTTCGTTTTTTATGATATGGTGCTTCACCGAAAATCAATTTTTCCAAGAAGGGTCACTTCGTCACCTCTTAAAATTGAATTTCTTCATAGGCAACGATTGAACTTTGGAGACCACCTTCCCTTGGCACTTTTCATCTCACGTGTCGATTTTAGTCATGAGTAACCATCATTTTCTCATGTTCTCACAGTCCCCACTGGGCCTATTCTATGTGGCAATGTCATCAAGTCACCCTTGTTTAGAGCATCCACGATGAATCACATTTGCATCCATGGAGTCTATTGTGTGTCCCATCATATCATGTCACAATATTCCATCCATTTTTGCATACCATTCATCCCCTGTTGCCCATTTTGGCCTTCAGTCATGCTGTCCACCATCCCCTCCAGAGTCAAGTCAGTTGCTTCCAGGTCAACCATGCACTTTATACTCTAACAAGGGAAGTCGTATGTTTGTACCTCAATCCCTTTTTTCCCATTTTCCCTAGTGTTAGTCCATCAGTCACATTACTATTTTCCCTCATGCCTTAGTTGAGGATCCTCATTTTCTCACCTATGGTGGGCCCTATATTATGGACATTAGCACATCTATTCCAAAAGAATTGCCTCGAGGGTAGTGTATCTTGGTTCCAACTTCCACTCTTGTTTGGTGCCTCGAACCAAGCAAAGGGAATCATCATTTCCCTTTGACTTGGTTGTTTCATACTCGTGATTCATACACTTGATGGTCCATTGATGCAACAGATTGCACCACTGATTCTCGAGCATGTGTGAGATGTTTCAGACCTCGTGAGGGGGTGGCCCTTCAAGTAGCCCCCCACATGCCCAGAATCCTTCCTATTATGTTATAGCCTCATATACAGTTCCACATATTTGATGGGTTTAGTTCCTGCCACTTACAAAATTCATAGCATGCATGTCTCCTTCAGATGATCCATTCCGTTTTGTAGAGCCCTTTCCTGTTCAGAAGGGCTTCTTTGGTTGTTATACCCTCCCTCCCACCCATTTTTTGAGGGAAGGGCCATTATATCTCATGTACTCATATGTTATTGTATTCAGTCCTTGCTCATGTTTTTCCTAGGCACATTATGTATATGGGACACATTGCATTATTTTCTGGCTCATTTATGCCAGCATGTCATGTACCATTCAACATGTATTTTATTGCTCAGTTTTTGTTTCTGGACACATCATTATTTTTGTACTAAGTTATCTCGACGGGTATAGGTATGCCTCCCCCACCTCACTGAGATACCATACCACAACATAAAAGGAGACTTGCATTAGTCTCGCGCCCTCTATCAATATCCTCTTTCACTTCAACTCTATTGGTCTCTCTCTCTCTCTCTCTCTCTCTCTCTCTCTCTCTGACTCCACTTCATTGTTTAATGATTGTGTCGTTACAAGGTACTTCAGTCATAGGTTTTTCTCCTAACACTTGTACGTTGGGGGACAATCTGTTATCACAAAAAATTGATCATTTAGCAATAATTTACTAGATGGATCGAAGTACACCATGTAGGGCCAATTTTACCATAGTAAAATTGCTTTCGCTGTGAGAAATTACTTAATAAACCACATTTGTTAAGTCATTTATAATGAAACCCATGAAGAATAATTAAATAAATCACTATTTATTTAATTATCTTCTAGGACTAATTAATTGAACCATTGTTTAATTAATATTCCTTGTTACATTTGACCCAACTAGGAGAAATAAATAGATAAATCATTAATTATCTTATTTTTCTCTAGGAATAAATAATTAATCACTAATTAGTTATTATTCCTTGTCACGTTTGACTAAATCCCATAGGAATAATTAAATAAATCATTATTTATTTATTTTTCCTTAACCATATTTCTTGAGATGATAAATAAATCATTTATTTATTTATTATTTCTAAATAAAAGTTTAAATACTTTTTCCCTCCAAACCAAATATAATAAAATATTCAAAATGGTTAATTCTAGAATAGGGTTAATAATATTTTATTATTGCCCATTATTCGAGAATAACCTAATATTTTGTTATAAATAGAAGGGTTTTCCATTCATACTTCACTTTTGATTATCTTCATTGTCGCGCTCACTGTTGTAGCTCTGAGTATTATCGCTGCGCACACCATATTCTTTTTCATTTGAGTTCTCATTGAGCTCAAACATTTCATTTGCTGGGTTTTACACATTACAAAAGAGAGAGAATCTACCAAAAGATGAAGACATCGAGGATAACTAAGAACCCATCCCATAGAGGGGGACTGGTAACATTATTTGTTCCCTTCACAAGCGTTGTTTAATAAAATATATCCTTTATATATCTGGTTCCCATTGGATTATTGGAGTATTTTATGCTCATTTTACTATTCCATTTTGTTGTTTAACCATGTCTGTTGCATAGATTGGGACTTTGGTAGGTTTTGTTTCTATCATTTGCTGCAGATCTACAATGTTTGACAACCATTTATATTGTTAAGGTTGTTTGTCATCCACAGTCTAAAGTGGTTTTCTTTTTTAGACCTTCGAGAAGAAAACACAATATCAACTATTTCAGCTTCTAATGCTTGTCTTTCCTTGTTGCTTTCCTTTAATTCATTCCTGAGAAATTCTTCAATTTGTTTGTATTCTTCAACCTTGATTTTAAGATCTAGGACATGTTCCTTTTCTATATTTAATTCGTCTTTAAGAGTGTTACTGTGCTTCCTCTTGGCCTTGAGCTCTATGATAATCCTAATTACTTCGTTTGAAATTCAAATGTAGTCATCTTTTCTTCTTCGTCTCCTTCTTCATTAGATGCCTCTTGCTTATTTTGTTTGGCCATAAACAATACTCTTCCTTTGATTTCTTCTTCGTCATCACTGTCTTCATTGAATGAGGAGCTATCTTCTTTGGAGAAGAAACTCTTTTTAAACCATTTCTTCTTGCCTTGCTTGTTGAACTTCCTAGGACCTTTCTTTCCTTTTATAACAACCTCATTTTTGTGAGGACACTTGGCTGCAAAATGTCCTACCTCACCACAATCAAAACATATCAATGGAAGTTTACATTTGAATTTTCGTGTAAATGTTCTCATCTTTTGTGTGAAGTAGGAAATTTTTTTATCTAAAAATTCTTCTTCATCTTCTTCCTTTTCTTCATCTTTACAACTGTAATTTTTTTCTTTTAGAGTCTGCTTGTCCTTGTTGGTCTTCTTGGATGTGAAAAATGTTGTTTCTAAGTGAGATGTACCATCCTCTTCTTAAATCCTCATTTCATATGCCATGAAAATTCCATGCAATTAATCTATGCTGAGATTGGTAAGATCTGATCTATCTTCCAAGAGAGATACCTTTGGGTTGAATCCTTTTGACAAGGTTATAAGGATCTTTCGGACAACAATTTTTGAGTCGACAGGTTCTCCCAAACCTTCCAATGCATTTGTTGTTTCATCCACAAGCTGAAAATATGCAGCAATATTTTCATCTTCATTCATTTTGAGTTGCTCAAATTTTTCCCTATAAATTTGAAGCTTTGCTTCTTTCACCTTTGAGTCACTTTCATATAAATTTTCAAGCTTCCCCCATACCCCTTTAGCAGTTTTGCAACTCAATACCTTAAGATAGACATATTCGATAAACCCACTGATAATAATATCTTTAGCCTTTGCATCATATATCATATTTTTCTTACGTTGTTCATCTGAGGTTGGTGTGAAGCCCTTGTCAACGATTTCTCATACTTCATATCCTTATGCTAACAAATGAAACTGCATTCTTCCACTCCAAAGTACATAGTTATTTCCATTGAACAAAGGAACTATATTCTTAGTATATTCCATGATCTCCTTCCAGTTGTTAGATTGTTATTAAAGGAACCAAGCTCTAATACCAATTGTTGGAAATACTGAGAGGGGGATCAGGGGTGAATCAATATTTCTTAGCAATTAGAACTTTTAAATCTTTTTAGAGAATTCTTTAATCTTCTATTATTATTAATGTTTATCCAATAACAATAGTAAACAATAGAACACAATTGGCACAATAATTTTAGGTGGAAAACCCCCTCCGGGTCAAAAACCACTTAACATTTTTTTAATAAATTCTTTAACCCTCAGGCCAACTAAAATGAAAGTTACAACTTCCTATAATTCTAGAAAATCATTCTTCTCCATCTCCCACTAGAAGGATGCCCCAACGCCCTGGTTTCTTCAGTAGTCAATTGAATGGATGCCCCAACATCCTAGACCAACCTACCACCCTGAAGTGTTCATAGGCTCCAACCTGTAGGTGACTTCATGCACCTATCTACCACCCCCCTGCCACCCTATAATGATCTTAAGGGAGACAAGAGTGTGGAGTCCCGTACTAGGGACAATGATCCATGATACAATATGATTTACAATGATTTTTTTGTACTTGATTGAACACCCAATTACACTATGACATGAAACCCAACCATGGCATCATCCCAACAGTGACTCTTATATCTCCCAACATTACCTCTTCGACTCTAGGAAGATTGACTCTTTTACAAGAATGACTCTTTTACAAATTTACAATGATGATTCTTTTACAACACTGGATTTTTGACAAGACCTGACACTTGACTTTACATTGCTTCTTGGGTCACTTGCAATTGTTGAGATACTGTTGTGCTTGCTTCAAGTAATGGTACTTTTGCATTGCATGCCCTTCTAGTATGTGTCTGAGTTGTTCTAAATTTTCATCCTTCCTGCACATGCATTAACAAGCAAGACCCAAAAAAATACAAAACAATATACTTACGTTGTCCTGTAAAAACATATGTCAAAGATGATACTCAAAATTCAAATTTAAACACTAATCATACATACCTTTATGTAGCAAACTTACCCTTGACTGTTGATGTGTGGTCCTTGCAATAGTGATCATTGAATGCATACTTTTTCTTGCCTTTTAGAAGCTCGATATTGAATTTGTTGTATCTATGTAATTTTGGATCTCCAAAGACTAAAATTTCATCTTGTGGTAGCCCTTTGTGTCCAATTTCCAACCCCACCGGTCTGATCAAGACTGGATTCTTCAAGAAAGAGTTATGCCCAATCTCCCACGATGACCTGATTATAGACTAGTTCATTAGAGCGAATTTGTACAAAATTCCATGTGTCATTGTTTTGACTTTTGGTCTGGAAAACGATACCTAACAAACTACAGTCCGTCCTCTTTCTTTCAATATTTTCTAAAATTGAATCCAATGCTCAAAGAGAAAGTTATGACAATTTTCCCGATGTCACTTGTTTGCCATGGAATTCGGGAGCCTGCAAAAACCATAACTACCTTAGATCATATCTCCGAAAATATAGCGAACCAAGATCTGAAATTTGGTCACGAGGTTCGCCAAGATTTCCTCTCAAATGGGTTTTAAGTTCGGAATCTGAATCTTTGTAAACAAGATGTTATAGCTAAAATTCCACGATGACTTATTTAAAGCAACAAAATCCTAGAATCCAAGCCTCTAAACTTGCTTCAAAACAGACCTTCGAACTTGGTCATAGTTTTGTGCCCTAACTAGACCTCAATGAAAAATTAAACTCCATGCAACAGATCCTGCATTAGAAGCTTATGAGGGTTGAAAAGTTACAAAGGTCTTCTCACAAGATAGTTCACTGAAAGTACTTCCATGAGGAGGATATGGGGGTCACAATTTATAGAAATGTCTTAGGTTGAGAGGGTTCTCAACAAGTGAACATTGGAGGGCTTTTAGGAGCTCCTTATCATTAATTCTTTAATTTTTGTTACTTCCATGAGAGACAAGGCACCAATCATCCACAAAATGTCAGGACAATGAGGGGAACACACCAGCAAAGGGAGGTTTCCGACCTCATTCACTATTCAGTTAGGGGGATCCATCACATCAATTATCCTCCCATGTACTTCACTACATAGGGAGTTAAAAACAACCTTCCACCAACGTGCCATAACAATTAACCTACCTTGCATCTTTATGCATTATTGCATGTCCTCGACCATGTGCCTCACTACTTGTTTGAACATTTGTGTATCTATTTTAATCATGAAAACTATACTCATGATATCATTATAGGATTTAGAAATGCTCCCTTTGCCTATTAATTAAGATGGATTGTGCTTGAGAGTTGCTCTTTTATTAGCTAAGATATTCCTCTCTTGATTATTTTGATGAAGGATATGGTAAATTGAATGTGTTGTCACTAATTAGATAAGGTATAGACCTTTTTAAAGAGAATTTTTAATTTGAAGTCTATTGGGAGGGATCCAAGAACTAATGTTGGATTATTATTCTTGAGTCGATGATGATCTTTAGGAGGTTGAGAGCAATGACTTGAAGAAGCCCCTAAAGGAGGGCATATCCTTACACTTGGTTGTTAGTACCTTGACTCAAGTCCCCATGAAAAAGAAAGTTCCACTTGTCCTCGAGGGTGAATTATGACCCCCCACCTCTACCACTGCTAACATTAAAGTTATATTTTACTAGAAAATGCATGCTCTTTTTGTATGTACTTTAATAATAATGACCAAAAGGGAGATTGACTTTCTTGTGAATACTCTTTAGAGTAAAACCACATTTTGATCATGGAGTAAGACCTAATTTTATTATTAATAAGGTAAGGGCTCATCTTTCTTTAAAAAATTCTCTCTTTTACATCAAATATCATTGTGTTAATGACATTTGTCAAAATTTACATATTTTGATTATAAATTATATATTTTCTATTGACTATTTTCTTACACATATATATATTTTTTTGTAATAGTAAAATTTAACACAACCCAATTGTCAAATCACTTAAAAAAATTATCATTATCACTTATTAGAATAGTCGTTAAAGAGATAATCTTTCAAGGCAAAATACTTAAACTCTAAGTGTCAAATCATTTACCTAAAATACTATACATAATAATAATATTTAAATTTCATTAAATAACAGATAAATTAACGTAAATTTATAAATAAAAATTAATATTAAATGAAGCAAAATGAAAACATAATTTATAGATTCCCTCATTAGGTCAATCCAACCTAATAATATCATTTGGAGAAAGGGAGCAGGAGGTACCCAAATTTTTAAGCGTTTATCGTCAGAAGACGTATAAGAGTGAATACCTATACACAGTATTTATGACTTGATGTGAGTGAATGCCTCGTTTTAAATAATTACGAAAAACATTCAATATGACAGCATACATCTAAACAAACAGAATTTAATCTCCTCTACCCTCTCCTTCCAGGGTTGAAAAATCCAGGCCTGAAAAAGCATGAAAGGGTGACCCCTAGAATTTAATTTGCATTGAGATGTATTGGCCTGGACATGAAAAACCCATCCATGGCTGGATGATACTTTGATCTTTCTAGCATGTACATCCATGTTTTATCATGAAAGTGACATCCTGGATTCTTCCCTTCACACCAGGAGTAAACTTAATAACTGGACGGTCCAAATCCAGCTTCTGGTACTGTAACCCTTGTTTCTTTTGTAGGTGGTTCTCTAATACTGGTACTTCAAAAGTAGCAGTATTCTCCTTGACCAATCATAGATTTGGACACAGCTTCGAGCTTTTATTCTGCATACTTCAAAAGTGGCAGTATCCTCATTCACCAGTCATAAATTTGGACAGAGGCTGCCAAAACCAGGAGCTTCCAGCCATTTTTTCCTGCATGACCAGCCATAAATTTGGACACAGGTCGCAAAAACCAGGAGCTTCCAGCCTTTTATCTGCATGTACTGTCCAGAACAAATCCCAGAATAAATCAGTTGTTGGTCGAGCAATAGCCAACAACGTTTGTTCATTCAGATTGCGTCTTTGCACTGATGCAGTATAGCTAATTTTTCCCTTCTAAAGTTCAAAGCTTGGTCGGGTGGGAAATATATTAAGATGATGAAGGTCTGTGTAGAATTAAAATACATGTAATTAATGCAGTTAATAAAATAAAGTATGTTGAGTATTAGCCTCTAGTTTATGCTGAACATTTCTTAATGCTCACTAGCAAATGGCATTTTATGAATTAACGTAAGAATCTTAAATCAAATGAAATCAGTTTTAAAAAGAATTAACAAATTCCTCAAATTTTAACTTCCAAATTTTTATTTTTAAATAAACAAATTAATATAATTTATTGCAAGCATTTATAATTTATATTATTTTGATTAAGAGTTTAAAAATCATTATTATTAGAGTGTTGTAAAGTTTATTGGAAACTTTTTAATAATAACTTTTAATTTAATTAGCATGGTTAAAAACCGTTAGAATTTGATCATTTTTTTTCAAAAAATTTTGCAATATGAGTATTTGAGTCTTAATTTTTATGGTGGAAATAGATTCAGCACCATCAAAATATCTAGAGCACCCAAAATCTTGAAGTTTGACAACCAAAATTTCCAAAAAATTCTATCTCAACTTCCATTGTTATCCTAGCAAAAACTATGCATCCTTAAACTAGAACATTATTTTGAGAGGCATATCTATTTTGAAATAGGATTTTTCAATTTTTAATGTAATTAATGGTATATTTTCAAAGTCCACTGAATATTTTAAAATTTTCTTAATAGTAGTCAGAAATTAAAGGTTGAGATTTATTATAAAAAGTAGTTATGCCTTTTCTATCTTTTTAATTAAAACAAGTTGTGGTATGAATAACATATGGTATTAGTAAACCATGATATTAAGCTATACAAATTAATAAATAAAGTGAACTAATTTTCCTTAATTAAAATATTATTAAATTATTTTTTAAATGTAATGTAAATATATTTAATTCAGGGGATAATTATTTTTATAATAATAATAATAATTAATAATATAGAATTAAAATTAAATTATGATTCAGTTAATTTATATGAGTTTTTATTCAATTTTAGTAAATGTTTTAACATTTATCTGAGTTTAATTTAATTTGTATGGCTATTTAAGTTTTAATTAAAGTTATTTTTATTTAATTTATGAAATAAAAATTAATTTATTTGTGTGGGTTTGATACTTATTAATTAATTCAAATCTTATTAAAAGATATTTAAAGTGGACTTGATTTGTAAAAGTGTATTGAAGTGATTTGTGTAGATTATTTAGTAATGAATTAATCATTTAGAATTTTCTAAAAAATTATTAACCAAAATTCCTCACAAATTTGATGACAGCGTTTTAGAGAATAGTTGTTCCATCTGGAGTTATAAATCCATTAATATAAACACAGTGTAATTAAAATTTAAACAAACATAAAATCTAATTCATTAATAAAACTATAAAGCCACAAATATTGATTGTCATTATTACATTCAACCTTCCATTAAAACTTGTCCCTTATTACAAGTGAATATAAGTTTCCTAAACAAGATCACGTAGGGACTGCCTCCTCATGTAACCACCCTAAGTAGGGGTTAAAATTGACACCCGTATGCACGTTTTGACCTTTTTAAGCTGTCAAATACAGGCACTTTCAAAATCTACACATTATTATGAACTTGTTAATAATTTCTAAACCTGTCATAATTAGAGGCATGTAATAAAATTAAAAATTAATATATATATATATATATATATATATATATATATATTAATAATTTGTATTCGTTTAAATTTTATATTAAATTGACAGTATAGGTACCCACTATCAGCTTACCTGAGTTGGACTGGATGTGCTGTATCATTCTATGCTTCCAGCACTTACGTGAATATATGTAATTATCAATGTGGCGGGACTAAGAGTGCAAGGTCCATATCCATCTTGTCTGGCCAGCATATCTAGATTTCAATATCATTAAGGCACACAATTAAAACGGGAAGCTAGAGCTCACCAATGCATTAATTGACACAACATTGTTAACATTTGCAATTTAGCATTGGTTTGGTAAGGCATTTATTATGAAGTCCCAATATTTGTGAGAATTATCGTTGCATTAACTTTTTTTCCAATCCGATGATGATTTAACTTCTATTTCCTACAAATTTCATCTCAATTTTATCAAAAAACTTGATTCTCAAATGGTAAGTGGAAAAGTTGGAAATTGGAATATTATGTAGTGAATGCCCAATGCCCATCACACTACTGGAGCCTGGAGCTTTCCTCATTTTAGTAGAGATACAGCCCGTAAAAGAAAAAAATGCCGAGTGGCAAATCCACAACTACTCAAGGTAAACTCTTCTCTTGTACTTTTTTGCTGCTATTTTTTTAGTTCTGCTATGTTATCAAAGTGCTTTATTTCAGTTTCAACGATATTATTTTTAATATGATATGGGAGAGCTATGCAAATTTTTTTTTTCCATAAGTAAAATTTCTTTGTATTCAAGTTCTTTATATACATAAATTCCATAGGTCAAGAAGATCGACTACAAACGCCAAACTGGTTTTGAAAATAGAGTGACATGGACTTGTGAACCTTCTCTGGTTCTCATGTCATCGAATCCACTCAATTGAAAACACCCGACATTTTTTGACCCGTTGAAAAACAAAGTAGGTAGTCATCATAAAACTAACATTTATATTACACCCCAACTGTAAGTCAAGATTTTGGTAGGTTTTGATGTTTGAGTCATACCCTATCCCCAACTTTAGATCAAGTTATCAATTGTTCGTTTCATGCCAGTGTAGTTGACATAGTTGCACACTAAATATAGAGGACGAAGATGTCACGTAGTACTTTTTTCTTCTACTTGACAAAATGGATGATCGACTATCTCTGCCAGTAATCCGCGACAATCAAAGAACATATATAGATTATATGTCATTTTTCTTTTGTGAAAAACCCTGATTATGTCTTAGCCTTCTTTGGACTCTTCAAGTTTTTGTGTCATAGCCTCAATCTATTATTCCATACAATCATCTTCTTCCGTACCCTACTTTTCACGATTTCAAGTTAGTCTCAGAGTTTTTACAGTTTATTGACAGACAAAGACTCCAAAACCTCCCAAACCTCTCTCGGCATATGTCTGATAAGTCTATATAGCCCCACATGCTCAACGTCATCCTTGACAACACAGCCAGAAACATAAATGAATTAATTTTATCATCGCTTAGTTTACTTCGCGAGCCATTCATATATTTCTAAATCCTCTTTATCTCTATCTTACACATGTAGTCAAATGGATATATATGGAATAGTCAAACATATAAACCTCTGTAGAGATTACATATATATGGAATAGTCAAAGTTTATAGATGGAATTGGATGCACGAATCTGTGACAACCTAGAGGGCGTTACATTCAACTACCGAACACAAAGCATCATGTACGTGCCTCCGGACCCTGGACTGAATAAGATTTTTAGCTAGTTGCAATTACAATTCCATGGCTCCCAGTGCCTAATTTCAATTTAAATGAAAAACGATGAAATAATTATGGATCACCATGACTTCTAAGATTTACATAACTATGTTAACAAAGATCTCGCTTTTGACCACCTCAAGATTCTCATGACTCCAGAGATCATATATGAACGTTCCATTTTAAATAGTTAATTATGATACCCGTTGCCAAACATAGACTTTCTTGTTATAGACTTTCTCTATTTGAAACAAGAGAACATTCCAATGATTTGTCAATATAATAATAAATGAATATCCATACAAACGCTTGCCCAGTCAAGGACGTTTCTAACCTTTGGATCCTGCAAGTTACTATATATCGGCAAAACAATTCTAACCAGAAAGATAAAATTTACGGCTGTGGATTAATGATGGCCTATCCCAGGTTGTGGTTAACTCTCGACTTTGTATGTGAATGTTGTTCATGGTAGTTTATGTCTCTAATTTCCAAGCTTTCAAACTTCTTAATTGCTTTTTAATTTTCTGAATAAGAGTTTTTTTTCTTTTTACTATTTTTAAAAGGCAAGACGTGGATTAATTTGATAAAAAAAAAATAAATTAAATAGTAAGACAATAGTTTAAAGTTAGGAATATATTTAATAAGATGGGAAGCTTTTCTGTTTACCAATTAGTAAATTAGGAATATATTTAATAAAATTGAAAGCTTTTTTATTTATCAACTAATCTAGATTTAAAGATTTATCTTTAACTCTAAACTCAGTTGATTAGTGAATATAATTTGAAAATACCATATAAATCTGATGAAAATAAATATTAAACGTCATGGGATGGGCCGTTTAAAAATAGAACAGTTAAAACAAATTTCAGTGATGGGCAGGGGACCCGTCAAATTTAACCCCTGACCCTGCGTGCTTCTGCCATGGCAGAACTCTAAAAATGTACTTGGTTTAATCAATGTAGGGAATTGACGCCAGATAGAACAGTTTGAATGTAACAGATTATGGCGCGGAAGCTTCGAGACTAGTGCTGCAAGCCCCTGCAGTTTTCAAACCGACCAATGCCAGAGTGTCCTCCATTGATTCTTCCCTGCTCCCTGCCCTTCAACCAGTCTGTTTTCCTAATGCTTTATTGTCGCATGGGGACCGCGTAGGTTTCCTCTCGCGGGATCACATAGGAACCGCCACTTAATGCAGAAACTCTGCTGCGTTCTTCTGCCACCGCAGAACTTTAAAATTGCTGTTGGCTCGACCAATCATAAAAAGTTGACGCCTAATGTAACAATTTGATTTGACTGCACCTGATCAAGCTCTAACTCGCTCCACACGGCATTTAGTCTCATCAATGATCCAGCAGTGCGAGTTCCCAGAGAGTATCACTCCCATCCATGTTCGAGGTGACGATGGATCAAAGTTAATTTGAATAAATGTTTTTTTAATGGTCCAGAAATTAATGGTAGAGATAGTTATTAGTAGCTACTATCAGCAATTATTATTGTTATTCAAAGGAAAACCATATAATTTATAATTATATCAGTAATTATTATTGTTATTCAAAGAAAACCATGTAATCTGTAATTACTTGGCTAGTGGTTTTTAAGGGGTTAAAGCCATAAGAAAATTAAAACAAAAGCAGTTTTAGAGCATGCTCCAAGAATAGTTAAAACGAAAGGACATACTCCAATCCCACAAATGATTATAATAAAAATGTTTTTTTTTTTAATAATAATTGACCCTGAAAAATAAAGAAAACCATTATCCATATTGAATGTCATCACTTCCAAATATCTACCAAATCAAAGCAAATTAGATTTCATTCAACATGTTCTTTATTAATTTTAAAAATCTCTTGTCCGCATGGGGTAGGTCAAGCGGCAGTGGCCGTGGAAATGAAGTCTCACCGAATTGAAAGTCTTGGGTTCAAATCTTGGGCTACCCTTCCCTAGTAGTGGGGTATATAATGGACATGAAAATTGGAGAGTCCTACCAAAGCTTACAAAAAACAAAAAAATTTCAAAAATCTCTTAATTTTAATAATATTTTAACTGGCAATCACCCCAAAAGTGCAAAAATAAACTGAAGGAACAAAAAATTTGGGAAGATCAACTCCCAAGTAATAGAGCCAAAAATAAATTCATAATTAAATTTTAGAATTTGAAATCAGCTACATAATTTCAAAAAAAAAAAAAATTAATAACACAAATAATCATACATTTTTAATTTATGAAATAGAAATAGCTAAATAAATTTAATTACATTCAACATAATGAAAAAAAAAAAAAAATCATTTTTACTAAAACTTTACATGCACACAAAATTTGTAAAAAAAAAACTCTAAACCTTACATCCTATCTAATTTTAAATATAAAATTTCAAAATAATAATTAATATTTTTACATGCTAACATTTCACCCTCTTTATTGTTATGTTGATGTGGAAATCTCCAAAGGTATGGCACCCAAAGCTGACCTCTGACCTACTCTCTGCCTTCGAGAATGTGTTAGATGACCGAGTGGATGGTATCTCTGCCTTCGAGAATGTGTTAGATGACCGAGTGAGAATGTGTTAGATGATGGAGTGGATGGCATCTCAATGTCGACGGGGTCAATGCAGTTCCTTATGTTAAACTAATCAAACTCTTGTGGAAAGAAGACGTTAAAGTTGCATTAGTCAACCATGGTCACCATGGCCATAACTAATGTATTTCATCAACCATGGTCAACATGTTCATCCATTTCAAGAATGTGTTACATGACTAAGTGGATGGTATCTCGATGTTGATTGGATCAGGAATTAGTCCACCATGGTCGCCATGGCCATACATAATGTATTTCATCAACCATGGTCAACCATAGACAACATTGTATTTCATCAACCATGGTCAACATGTTCATCCATTATCAATTATCAATAACATGGTCAACCATGATGAACTTGGTTAAACGATACTTCGTCATGGTCACCATGGCTAACATAATTAACCATGCTAAGACATAGTTGGATGTTCTACATGGTCAACCATAGTTTCACAATTTCTCCAAATGCCACATTAGTTTGGTTAAAAGATACTTGGCCATGGTCACCATGGCTAGCATAGTTAACCATGCTGAGACATAGTTGGATGTTCTACATGGTCAACCATAGTTTCACAATTTCTCCAAATGCCACATTACTTTGACTCATTGGGACCATGAAGGTGAAGTTAAATCCACACAGAGGAAGCAAGTCACTCCATACATTCTCACTTCTTACCATAATTTATACAGGGTAGATTGGTTATTGTTAGGTGTTGTTATATTTTGGTTTATATCAATCTATATTTTTCCTTTTGTTTAAGGAAGATTAGATTTTAGTTAATCAAACACAATGTTTGATCTTATTCCAAAACTAAAAGACAATTTGTCCTTCCTTGTCATTCTTAAGGCAATAACAATGGGATCATGTGCTTTCAAGTAGCATTCCTCTTTAGTCCTATGCATGGAATCAAATACTGCATAAAATTGCACTTTAACCTCATACTTGAGAAGATACTCTCTTTATTGTTTCTTTGAAAATAGAAAAATCTATCATAATTAAGTTGTCAATTAACAACAAGGAGAACCATCATCATCTTTATTTCTTTACAATTTCTTCACATTTGAATTTGGATTTTATTCGAGAACCAAAAATAATTTCAATTTAAATATTAAGAAAAGTTCTTCACAAATTTGATGACAACGTTTTAGACAGATAGCTATTCTAGGCTATCAATATTTCTGGAGTTATAGATCCATTAATTTATGGGACAGTATATGTCACCAGTTAGATTTAGACAGATAGTTGTTCTGGGCTATCAATATTTCTGGTGTAATGACCTCGGAAAATTTATAAATAATTTTTCTGTTGTTACCACTGTAGGTAAAAACATTGAACAAGGATTATTAATTTAAAAAATGATTATAATATTATTAATTCAGAATTTGAGCATGGATTGAATAAATCACATATAGTAACTTCTCATGAGGAAGTTGTTTTCTTTTCTTGATAATTTAATGAACACAGTTGCCAGCAGGAAAGGGGGAAAAACCCTAACTGTTTTTCTTTCCTCCCATAGTAAAGATGGGGAGAGGAAAAAGGAACTGGGCTGTTGAGGAACAGACGGGAGGAGGCAAAAGAAAAGAAATCATGCTGAGTCTGGTGAGGACCAGATAGCACGAGCACAAATGGTGCACTAAATTTGCTGAAGGCAGTGGTCTGGCAAACAAGTTTGGGGGGATTCAAGGACAAATTAAAATTGGAATATTCTGGATTCTATTTTTAACATTTCTTGTTGCTATTTTCAACAAATGATATATAAGGCGAAGAGTTCAACATAATTTTTTGTAGCAAGTCCAATGTTTGTAGAGAAGGAGAGAAAATGTGAGGTAGAAATATATATAATTCCCGCCACCCCTCCCCGAGGAGGGATGCCCTAACAATTACATCGAAAAAAACCGAAGAATAATTGGTTTGTATTTCAATTGGTGGGAATGTGTTTATGGATCCATTTGAGGAATTCCAAGAAAAAGTAGATGCAACAGCTAGACTAGTTGTGGACACCTTGGTCAAGTTTGGAGGGTGGTTTTCAAAAATAGCAACATTTTTTTCCAACAATATCCCCCAACAAATGCACAAAGGGAGTGATTTTAGGTTGTCTAGGAGATTTTGGGAAATCCAAAATTTGAGACGATTGTATATATTTTTTTCTTGCTATGGGATAGATAAACTCCCAATTTTCTTGGTATGTGCCTCAACAAATTGAGAAAAAGGACAAGTGATGAAGAGATGAGAGATGGTTTATGGGTCCATCCAATATAATGGGAAAATAATGAGGCCTTGGAAATTCCCTTTTTGTAGGTTATCCCAGGTGGGTACTTTGTCCCAAAGCATTAGCCACATCAGTATCTTTTTTTTTGGGGGGAAGTTGAGTTTCCATAATTTTTCCCCCAACATGGGGGATTTTCAGATCATTGGAGCAGATAATGGTAACCAAACTTTGGAGCATATGACCCAATCAAACTGAGGGCTAGATGAGCTGATATTTAGAGTCTAAATTAAAAACATTAGTAAATTTAAGTGCTTTGATATATTGATCCCATGCTAATTCCCCTTCACCTTCTAAATGAATGTCATTGGAAGAAATCTAGCACTGAGAGAAAGGAGGAAAATGTGGATGGGAGACCTCATTGAGAGTGGAAAAATATGCATTATATAGTTGTTGGATGAGCAAGTCAATAAGATGGAACTAGTGCTGACTACCTATGTAGGGGTATTTCCCAGGAAGAATATTTGTGCCCTTCCCAACTTTCTACCACAGATGATTTTTTATGATAGATAAGGCTTTCAAAATTCTTTTTGATGATGTTAAGTCCCTATAATACTAGTGTACTCCCTCATTTTTATTAGAGTAGCCCCCTTATTGTTATTGTTGTGCCCCATAGAAGCCCACTATTGTTATTGTTGTTCCCTTACATTATGATTGTCATGTCGACTCTGATTATATTGTGACCCCTTACACTCCTATGTATAGAAAAGAGTTTTTTTCATTTGAATCATCCAAGAATTATTCATTTGTGTAATATAAAGGATGTTTC
The DNA here is from genome assembly GCA_000404065.3 of Pinus taeda. Taxonomy (NCBI): domain Eukaryota; kingdom Viridiplantae; phylum Streptophyta; class Pinopsida; order Pinales; family Pinaceae; genus Pinus; species Pinus taeda. The sequence continues at coordinate 10,504 of APFE031033135.1, read as the reverse complement.
CTCCTCGAAGAGGCTTATTTTAAAGTTTTTTATCTATCTCTTCTTCTATTTTTGAGTTGGTTGCATAACATTTGGTATCAGAGCTTTGGATTCTAGGGTTTCGCTACTTCAAATAGGCCATCATGGAATTTTATCTATAATGGTTTTTCTACAAAGATTTAGATGTTGAAATTAAAACACATTTGAGCTAAAATCTTGTTGAACCATGTGACCGAATTTAAGACCTTTTGTTGCTACATTTTTTGAGATAGGAACTGAGGAATTGAGGGTTTTTGGAGGCTCTAGAATTCGATCTCAAACAGGTTACCTTGGGAACATCATCATAACTTTCCCTCTGAGAATCGGATTGAAATTTCATAAAAAGTGATAGAAATAGGACAGACTGAAGTTTGTTGGGTATCATTTTTAGGGCTGAAGGTCGAAACAGTGACATGTCGCACATCATACAAGTTTTCTCTACTGAACAAGTCTATAATCAGGCCATCGTAGGATATTTGCCATAACTCTTTCTTGGAGAATTAAATCTCTATCAGACCTGTGGGGTTGGTAAGAGGATAGAGAGGGCTACAATATCACTAACTTTCAGACCTTCAAAATTACAAAGATACAACATATTCAATATCGAGCTCCTACAGAGAGAAACAAAAAGGGTGTGTAGTCTTTTTAAAAATTTGCATAAGTTTTGTTTGAAAAATTAGTTTGAAGTGATTCAAAGGGAATAGTGAAGAATAATTATCATTAATTTTTGCTCCAAATAAAGAAAATGGAAACACGTAGTAAGCAACCCGAAAACTCTACTATGACTCCTGAAGAAGAGGAATAAATGCAACATGATATATCAAAATTACGTGACCAAGTGCAACAAATTTCACTCTCTCAAAAAGTAATAGAAGCTAAGTTGGATGGTTTGAAGAATGGAATGGAAGATAAGATGGATGACTTTAAGAATGGTTTAAAAGCAGACATGGAAGAAATGATGAATGTCAAGATACATGGGTTGAAGGAAGATTTGGAAAAGTTTCTAGAAGCAAGGCATCCGAGTGGTGACAAGGCAATCCATGAAAATCGCGATGAAGACAAAAGGAATATCAATTACGATTTTAAATACTCCAATGGGGGGTTTAAGAACCACCACATTCCAAATATAGATATGAGGAAGTTTTATGGCAGGGATCCGGTAACTTGGATACTACAGATGGAGAAATAATGATCTACATGATGTGCAACCCTCACAAAAGGTACATATTGCATCTATTTATTTAGAACCCAATCAGTTTGTATGGTATAGATGGAATTTTTTTTGTAAACCACTTATCACCTGGTCAATTTCTACGAAGTAAATGATAGCACATTATGAAGATATAAAGAGAAACACCTTTTTTAGCCAACTGATCAATCTCAAACAAAAGGGTTCAATGGCGGAGCACATTAAAGACTTCCGAAAATTGTATATTAGGATAATCAATATTCCAGAAGGGCATAAGATTGATGTCTTCATAGGGACTTAAAAAGATAACATCCAACATGAGGTTCACCTTTGGGAACCCGATTCATTGGAGAATGGATTCAGGGTGGCAAGAAAATTTGAAAGCAAAATTATGGCAACAAGGAAGTCCACCAGTCACAACTATAAAGATGGAAGTATTGCTTCTCCTAGTGTTCCACAACCTACAAGGTTTACACCAAAACAATTGGAGGAAAAGGGAGAAAAAGGGCTTTGTTACAGTTGTGATAGAAAATACACTAAAGGTCATAAGTGTGCTGACAAGAAATTATTCTACATAGATTGTGAAGAGGAGGAAGAAAAGGAACAAGAAACATCAAAAGAGGAGGATATATACAAAACCAACCCCATAGAAAGAAGAAATGAATCTGACCATATCTTGTAATGCATTGGCAGGAATTACCACTCCTCAAACTCTCAAGATAGAAGGATATAGCAAGAATAAAAAGGCAATAGTGTTGATTGATTCAGGTAGTACACATAATTTTATTCATTGTAAGATAGCCAAGAAATTGAATTACTTCCTATATCTAGCACCAGAGTGTCAAGTGAAAATGGGGGGAATATAAATTTCTCTGGAAAGTGTCATAATATCAAGTTAACGATGGGAGAATATGTATTCAATAGTCCAATGCTTTCCATTCCAATGGGTGGTGTTGATGTTGTACTAGGAGTACAATGGTTACAATATTTGGGGACGATAACTTTCAATTTTCAAGAACTTTTCTTGAATTTATTTTGGGAATGAATGGAAGTTGAATTAAGGGGTATCACAAAGGAACCAAGAAATATACTTAGCTCTAATAGCGTGACAAATCTTATAAAGAAATAAAAACGGGGCATAATTGCACAATTATGCTTACTAGGGGTTCAAACATCAAAATCATCTATGTCTCCAGATCTCCAAAAAGTCTTGGACAATCATTCCAAGGTGTTTGAGACTCCCACAGTCCTCCCACCTATTCATGATCATGATCATGCTATTCATTTGATTGCAGGAAGTATTCCTCCAAACATCAGGCCTTACAAATATCACTATGACCAAAAGAGTGAAATTGAATGTATGGTTGTAGAAATGCTAGAGGCTAGTATAATTCAACCTAGTCAAAGTTCTTTCTCTACTCCAGTAGTATTGGTGCACAAGAAGATGGATCATGGCGCATGTGTCCAATTATAGGAACTCACCAAGACTATTAAGATAAATTTCCCATTCCTATCATTGATGAATATTGGAAATAAAATGAGCAATTTACTTCACAAGTTGGATTTCTTTAGGATATCACAAATAAATGAGATTGAAGACATTCTGAAAACAACATTAACTCATGAGGTCATTATGAAATTTTGGTCATTCTTTTGGCCTACCAATGCCCTTCCTAACATTCAAGGTTGATGAATTCCATTTTCAAACCCTTCCTTAGAAAAATTTTGTTAGTATTTTTTGATGATATACTGATCTACAACAAGTTTTGGAAGGATCATGTTGACCATCTTGAAAGGGTGCTCAAGATCATGGAGGAGAAATAATTATATAAAAAAACGTCCAAATATTTCTTTGGAGTACAGGAGGTGGAATATCTGGTCATCTTGTATCTCATGAGGGTGTTAAGGTAGACTCTAACAAAATTAAAGCCATTAAGGAATGGAAAATTCCCACATCCATAAAGCATCTGCGAGGATTTCTCGGGTTGACAAGGTATTATCGCAAGTTTGTTAATAATTATGGGAAAATAGCATCACCTCTAACAACATTACTGAAGCAAGATGCATTTTCTTGGACTCCGGGAGCAACTAAGGCCTTTGAGCATCTTAAAGAAGCAATGTTCCAAGCACCAGTATTAGCTACACCAGACTTCACAAAAACCTTTATTATGGAATGTGATGCCTTAGGAAATGGAATTGGTGTTGTTTTAATGCAAGAAGGAAGATCAATTGCTTTTGAAAGTCATCCAATCAAAGGAAAATATTTACACAAAGTTATTTATGAGAAGGAAATGTTGGCAATAGTACATGCACTTAAGAAATGGCAAACTTACCTAATGGGAAGGCACTTCAAGGTAAAAACAGATCATAATAGTCTTAAATACTTTTTAAAACAAAGATTAGCTGTTAGGCCCCTATACTAATAGTGTAACCCCTTATTGTTATTAGTACAACCCCCTTATTATATTTTTGTACCCATGTAGTCCCCGTATTGTTATTATTGTGCCCCATAGAAGCCCACTATTGTTATTAGTGTGCCCTTACATTATTATTGTTATGTCAGCTATGATTATATTATGAACCCTTAGACTCCCATATATACAAAGGAGGTCTTGTCATTTGTATCATCCAAGAATTGTTCATTTTTTCAATGTAAA
>APFE031033134.1:61224-87458 GCA_000404065.3 Pinus taeda | reverse complement strand
GATTTAGGAGTTTTATGTTAACAAATTAGGAATTTTTGGTAAAAGTGGCTACAGGAAGTTCCAACATCCTGTAATTGGTTCATTGTTTGACATGTGGCATGACAGCTAGGCTAGAGCGAAAGGTAGGGATGAAAAGTAGAATGTCCAAGCATGGACGAATATGTATCCTATAGCAGAATCGACCCTCCTACATGCGCGGTCAACGAAGGTCAAAGTATAGCATGTTGGCGACAAAGGCAACAACAACAAAGCATTCTAAATTTATTTAGTTTTGTTCCTTTTTGAAATCAGTTTAGGATAGAAACATTTTAAAAATCACGACATGATAAAAGCGGAAACAGCCACATCATGAATGTACATTCGTTTTCGAAATGTAAGGGTTGTAAAAACATATGTAAACACAGTTCTGAGTAGTTAGTAGTTGGTTATCTTTGTATCGTTTGAAAACAGAGTTTGAACTTAATATCAAAGACATAGTTGCAGTCACAATCTTTTCCTTGTTGCGTTGATTTGATAATCGGTTGATCACAGTCCAGTATACCTCTGGAACGCGGACGGGCCCTGTGTTAACTTGGTTACTGTCATTTCCTTTTCATTCGCAACTTAGGGTATTAAATGATATGCACAGGAATTAGAATTGGTTGTTGATTTCAATAGAATGCGTATGGTTTATGTTTATGATAGTGCTTGAATAGTTCATCACTGAGATCGTGAATCATATCCTGTAAGGGATTCAATCCTTTGTTGTCTTTTAAAGCAATGTCATGAACTCTGTTATCATTTCAAAATATGCTTATGATTTCTGTATGTTTTTATCTTGCTTGAATATTAGTGAATGCTGAGTATTTGCTGAACAAGGGTTTTATGCATAATGTCTCTGTAAGGAGATTGAAATCTTGGTTTGTAGTGATACACAATGTTTTAATTTGGTAAATGAATTTAATGACAGTGTTGTAATTAGGTAGATTAACTGAGTGACCTAAGAGTTTGGGTGATAGGTAACATACCTCAATCTTCCGTAAAGAAGTCCTGTGACCTACCATCATAACTACTTAGCTAATAATCCTTTATGTCTATATACTTTAGATGCATGCCTCTAAGTCTATGCATCCTGGTCGATAATAAATATATCCTAGTCTAGCACCCTAGATAGGACACTACAGTGACAAAACCCCATAATTTTAGGGATTGATGAATTAGGGTTTATGAAGAAAACCCTTGTAATAGTTAAAATAAGGTCCTAGGAATAAAACCCTAGGTGTATAAGCTTCTACGGAATTGAAACCTTAGTTTATTTGTTGTATATATAATTTTGGAGTTTGATGTGTGTATATAGAGTTTACGATAAAAACCCTAGTAAGAGATAATTATAAGGAAATAATAATGAAACGCTAGATATGAAATGTTAGAATGCTAACTTTATTATTGATATCTATGATTTAATATAAAAATATAAGGTTTGTAACAAAACCCTAGTAGAATTTGGCATAAAAGTATAGGGTATAATAATAAAACCTCATATGTATAATGCTATGATTAGATTTCTAACTTCATTTAGTTGTTGATATCTAAGGCAATAAATCTCGATGATGGAATCTATAGTTTGTGACAAAACCCTTGCAAAAGTTGTTAAAGTATAAAAGATGTAACTCTTGTTGATCGTAAATTTCTAGATGTCTAAATCTTGATTGCTTTGATGCTTCCAATGACATGCTAACTCTATTTTGATACGAATTCATACTCCTATATATTTGTACTTGGTTGTACATGTTATTAAAAGTTTGTAGGTACACAATATTCAAGATGTTGAAGATGTTCATCTACTAGTTGGGAATCACGATGGTTGTTAGACCAAAACCTACATGTGTTAGTCAACAATCTCATCACTAGAGATAAGGATCCATGAGAGGCGGTTAGTCCATGTCATGAAACACATAGGGAGCATTGGTTTATCTAGTCTCCAACAATATCCCCCCCCAACACAAGCCATGTGTGTATCAAACACATGAGCTACACTCTGATACCACTTGTTGGGAATAATGATTGCCGTTAGACCGGAACCCACAGGTGTTAGTCAAAGATCACTTTCTAAGTTAAGGATCCACAAGAGGAACTTAGTCCATGTCACGAAACACATGGGGAGTGCTGGTTTATCCAGTGTCCAACACTAGGTCTTAATTGAAGATGACTTGATAATAATGATGAGATGATGAAAAAGGGGAGCTATAAGAATGATGATGACATTAAAGATGAATAGATGATCTTTTTTCCATACAAAGAATGATGTCCCTGAAGGAATGAAGCTTTGAAAGGTTGAAGTTTCTCTGATGATGTCATGATGCAAAAATAATAATGTTTATAGCTGAAAGAATGAAGTTGTTGATATCCCTAAGTTGAGAGGGAGCTTGGATAGAGGAAAATGTATATCCTCCATATTTGAGAAAGGAGACTTAATCTTGGACATATGAAGAATATTAATAAGAATGATTTCGAAGAATGATATTAATAAGAATGATAAGGATCCATGAGAGGCGGTTAGTCCATGTCACGAAACACACAAGGAGTATTGGTTTATCTAGTCTCCAACAATATCCCCCCAACACGAGCCATGTGTGTATCAAACACGTGAGCTACACTCTGATACCACTTGTTGGGAATAATGATTCTCGTTAGACCAGAACCCGTAGGTGTTAGTCAAAGATCACTTTCAAAGATAAGGATCCACAAGATGCACTTAGTCCATGTCACGAAACACATGGGGAGCGTTGGTTTATCCAGTATCCAACACTAGATCTTAATTGAAGATGACTTGATAATAATGACGAGGATGACGAAAAAGGGGATCTATAAGAATGATGATGACATTAAATATGAATAGATGATCTTTTTTCCATATAAAGAATGATGTCCCTGAATGAATGAAGCTTTGAAAGATTGAAGTTTCTCCGATGATGTCATGATGCAAAAAGAAAGAACGTGTATAGCTGAAAGAGTGAAGTTGTTGATATCCATAAGTTGAGAGGGAGCTTGGATAGAGGAAAATGTATATCCTCTATATTTGAGAAAGGAGAATTAATCTTGGACATATGAAGAATGTTAATAAGAATGATATCGAAGAATAACTAAAGCACTAAAGATGATTGTTTATGATTGATGAAGTTATAAGAAAAATTTAAAAGGTGTTGAGACAAAGTTTGGTTATACTAGAGAATTAAAGAAGGAAACTTCTGACAAGATGTATTTGGATAATATGATGATGATCTAAGCAACATAAAAATATTTGAGGACCCTAAAGGTTTGTGCTATTGATCAGGTGCTAAAAATTAGGCTAAAAAATCATGTCAGAATCTTGTTAAACTTGGCTTCATATCGAAGAGCTCATCATTCTGATTCCAATGGTGCAAACGACACTCAAATCCAAGATCGTATGCAGAAGTTATAGCAAGTAAAAGTTTAGGTTTGACTTGCTCACATGGCAGGATTGGATGATGTGGCAAGGTCCTTTAGCGAATGAGGAGGTGCCAAGTGGCAAGCTTCCATTGGCCCCTGCATGTCGCAAATCGCAATTGCAGGCAGGGTAATGTTAAAAGTCGGCCCCTGAGCAGGGAAGGGTGTGATGCGATAAGGCAGGTGGGAAGGCTTTCAAGAATTGGTCGGAGGAGAGATGCGATGGATCACAACCGCAAATCGATGAAGGGTCGGCGTTACAGAGTCTTCCCCTGACAAGTACCAGGTTACGATGCGATTTCACAATCGAAAATTCCAGCATGTTGCAAAGTCTCGCATATCCAAGACCTCGATATTCCGTCTATTGCGAAAGGATCATAGACGTGATACATTTATAAGCTCCAGTTAAGAGTTATGTCGGGTTTGTTGAATTGCAATTGCATATCGCCCGCCTGGTTCATAGTCTATAAAACCGTAGGACTCCACCAATTGTGATTTGAGATGGACAGTTGGTGCCGATGGATTATGGACAATTGTGTGACAAAATTCTCACTTGGTTAGTGGATTTTTGGAGTGAAATTGTGGGTTCTTGTCGGATGTGGAGCAAGTTGTGGAGCGAATAATGGGAAAACAAGGAGAAGTCATAAATTCTTCAGTTTTACACCAAATTGGTTTCAAAGAGAGGCTATATAGCCATTTTTGGACATTCTAGATTGATGAGAGCAAGTTTCAGAAGCATTTGAGCATTGCAAGCACAAATTTTTACACTTTTGAGCATAATAGAGAGGCCTAAGCCATTGGAAGCTGGACCAAGGAGATGTATCCTAGGAGGGGTGAACTCATTTATCGTGTGGTTGTTATAATGTGTTTTTGATGATGTTATGTACATGTTTATGTTGCTATTCAGTTTCAGGTTTATGTTAAATTTCTCATAAAATTAACATAAAAACTCTTCATTACACTTGCAAAAATTGATGAATCCTTAAGCACAATGAAAGCATTTTTTTTATAATTTGAGGAATATCTTAGCATTGTAAACTGATATTCTAAATTAGTTCAATTTGGTATTAGAGCACTAGGTTTGCTTCGTGAAAGAAGGATTTAATTATTTTCAAGTTTATGTCATGCTTACAAGGTTAAAACTCAAAAGAGGTGAAGGAAATCTGGTTAGAAGCCTTGAAGTTGGGTCAATGGGAAGGAGAGCAAGGTTGCCACAATCTCCAACACCAATTCATCCTCAATTTGCAGTTGATACTCCAGAGGTCATGTCTCATGAAGGAGAACCTAAAAACATGACAGAAGATAAGAATACCTTCATAAAGGCTTTCTTTGATATGACAGAGATGGTGAAGGTCCTCTATGAAGAGAGGAATACCAGTTTTCAAGGGGAAAGTTCCAAACCTCCCAAAGGAGAAGGCTCTTCAGGAGGAGGTAATGGAAATGGAGACAAACCCCCATCCTCTCCACCATATTCTTCATCTTCTTATTCACAAGCATCTTCACCCTCTTCCACTAACACAACCCTTACTCATACTCATCATCATTCTTCAAAAGGAACTGGTAAATCACCTTTTTTAAAACTTGATGTTAAATTCGAGTTGCCCATGTATGATGGTGAAGTGAATGCAGAGAAGCGTGATAATTGGATTTTTCAGTTGGAGGTCTATTGCAGGATTCAAACCCTTCAAGAGGATGACATAAAGATTCAATTAGCTTCCTTGAGAATGGAGGGTGAAACACTAGTATGAAGGGAATCAAAGACCCAAAAGGAGATTAAAAAACACAGTAAGATCTAAATTTCTTGGAATGATTTCATTGCTGCAATTAAAGACAATTCTACCCTCTAGCTTATATGCAGAAAGCCATCATGAATTGGCAGAACTTTAGACAGCTTAAATGTCAAAATGTGCAAGATTACACCCAAGAATTCAGAAAAAGGTCTTCGATTTTAGTTGTAGATTTGCAATCACAAGACACTTTGCTAAAGTAAATAGGGGGTTTACACAATTAACTTAGGCATACTATCTTAATGTTTAATCCTAGTAATGTAGATGATGTGTGTGTGCAAGCCACTCATCTTGCGCAAAGAGGGAAAAACACCCCAGAAGAAGGTAGTAAAAAGCCATTTAAGGGTAAAGAGAAAAAGGGTTTTAAGGGAAAGAAAAATGCATCCATTAAAAAGGAAGGAGAGCAGACAATATGTAAACATTGTTCCAGAGAGGGTCATGATGAATCTCATTGTTGGAAACTTCATCCTGGAATGAAACCAAAGAAATTCGACAACAAAGGAAAAGAAAATACAACTGCAATCACTCAAGAAGAGGATTTGGGATCTGAATTGGGTGATGAAACAAAAATCACAACCATGGGGTTTCAAGGAAAGGAATCCATTGCCAAGACTAGTTCTTCACACTCACATAATGAAACTCCAAATGAAAAGAGGAGAATAGAATTGTTTCACATAAGGGTGATATCAAAACATAATAAGATTGATACGTTGTTTGATAGAGGCTCTCAAGCCAATCTTATCTTAGAAAACATTGTCAAGAGTTTAAGTCTAGAAATTGTTCCACATCATAAACTGTATCCACTTGGATGGGTATGTGACAATGCGCAATTGTAGGTTACGAGAAAGTGTAAAGTGAAATTTGCAATCACTGCAAAATTCATAAAGGAAGTGGAGCTTGACATTTTGTCGTTAGATATATGTGGCATCATTTTGAGCAGCCCATACCTTTATGACAGAAAAGCTATTTTCCATTGACATGAAAACAAATATCACATATTCAAAGGTGGAGAAGAATATATTGTGAGAGCTCACAGTAAGAAAACAAATATTTCACTTGTTAATGCAGGGCATATGAAAAGACTAGTGAATTCGAGCAAGAATTTTGTGCTTCTCATGATCAAACCCAGGAACAATGTTGATAATGAAGCTTTCAAAGGTTGTGATTCAAATTTGAAATATGAATTTAGTTAACCAATATGATGACATGTTTCAAGAACCAAAGGGATTACCTCCCAAGAGAGGAATCCAACATGAGTTACAGTTGTAGCAAAAGTGTCTTCTTCCTAACATTGGCATATATAGGATGTTAGTAATGGAAATCACAAAAAAATAAGACGCAAATCCAGGGATTGTTGAATAAAAGGATCATTCGACCTACTCCTTTACCGTATGGTGCACCTCTTGTTTGGCACCCGAGAAGAATGGTAAGCATTTCCTTGAATGTGATTCAAGAAGTTGTTTTCATCAAAGTAGAGTTGTTGAAGGAGATATAGGGAGGACAACATTCAAAACCAGGAAAGGTTTGTTTGAATGGCTTGTTATGATTTTCGGTCTTTGTCATGCTCCTAATACTTTTATGCATATGAAAAAAGATGTATTGAAGCCATTTCTAGACAAGATAGTCTATTTGGATGACATTTTCATTTTCAAAGAACTTCATTATGAACATGTCATGTGTGAGAAAAAATACTTGATGTCGTATGTCAAGAACGTTTGTTTATGAAGATGTCAAAGTATATGTTGGATAAAAATTCTTTGATGTACTTGAGCCGTGAAATTGGTTCTTCCAAGCATGATTAGGTTCCCAAAGGCTTTTTGGCAGTCTGCGTGGGACATGGAGAAGGAGAGCTGAAGTTAGACCTCTCCAAGATTGATGCCGTGACAGTCTGTTTCGTATTGACTTCATTCATGCAGACACGGGTGAAAGAATCATACATCCTAGTGAAGCTGCAGATGCCTTTGCTTTGCTCGCAATTTACATATGTAGACTTAAGATAGTCATTTGGATAAGATGTTTTTTGGGAGCATCCCAATGTTGGAGGAGAAATTTTGTTAATTTTTCTTCTATTGTAGTTCATTTGCATTCATTGGAAGTTGTGCAAAAGGTCTTCTATTGGGGAGGCAAACAACGAGAAGAATTTGATGCTTTAAAAAAAAATATCAGTACAACTCCAATACTTGCTTTTCCAGACTTGAGACAATCATTTAAGTTTCAGGTTGTTGTATGTGACTATGCCATGGGCACAATCTTTTTGCAATGTGGTAAGCTCATTTATTTTCATTCAAATTTTTTCAATGATAAAGTGTTTAAGTTGCTGCGACAAAGGCACTTCCATTGGATGGGTTTTCTTCTACTATTCCACTCGGTCAAAAGGTATAATAAAGGTATAAGCGACAAGTTTGTTAATGTACTTTCTAGGCCTATAGTTTGTATAACTATTTTCCTCAAGCATCATTTTGTTTTACGTGAAAGTTATGTTCATAAAAATACATACTTTCAAGATGTATATTCAATCTTGAGTCAAAGGAATCAAGTGGAGGATTTTTTTTACCATTTGCATCATAATGTATTGTATCATCTTGGTAAGAATGAAGTTGCTACTGATAGTAACATGGACAAGGACAAGGACAAGGACAAATAGTTCATTGAACGACTCCAAATGGTACATCAAATAGTGCAAGAACAACTTAAAAAGGTTAAAGGCAAGTACACAGAAAGGCACGACAAGAATCGTGGAGATCACAAGTTCCAATTCAATGATCAATGGATCAAGATTGGAAAGGTGAGGGAATTGTAACCTCATCTGCTGAACAATTGAAAGTGATCCTTTTGGGGTCCAAAAGGATTCTTGTGGGGAGGAGTGGTTAGGTGCTCAAAATTAGGCTAAAAAAAAATCTCAGTGTCAAAACCTTATTAAACTTAGCTTTAGATCGAAGAGCTCATCATTGTGATTCCAACGATGCGAACGAAACTCAAATCCGAACTCATTTGTAGAAGTTATAGCAAGTCAAAGTTCATGTTTGAATTGTTCACATGGTAGGATTGAATGATGTGGCAAGGCCCTTTAGCGAATGAGGAGGCGCCAAGTGGCAAGCTACCATTGGCCCCCGCATGTCACAATCGCAGGCAGGTAGGCATTAAAAATAAACCCCTGAGTAGGGAAGGGTGCAATGTGATAAGGTAGGCATGAAGGATTTCAAGAATAGGCCAGAGGCACGATGCGATGGATTGCAATCATATATTGGTGAAGGGTCAGCATTATAGAATCGGCCCCCGATAGCTACCGGGTTGTGATTCGATTCCACAATCACAAATCACTGCAAATTCCCGCATATCCAAGACCCCGGTAATCTTCCGATTGTGAAAGGACCCCAGACGCGATACATTTATAAACTCTAGTTAAGAGTTCCGTTGGGTCCGTCGAATTGAAATTGCATATCACCCGCCTAGTTCACAGTCCATAAGATTGCAAGACTGTGCTGATTGCGATTTGCGATGGACAGTTGGTGCCGATGGATTATAGCCCGTCGCGCGGCAAAATTCTTGCTCAATTAGCGAATTTTTGGAGCGAAATTGTGGGTTCTTGTCGGATGTGGAGAAATTTGTGGAGAAAATAATGGGAAAACAAGGGGAAGTCATAGCTTCTTTAGTTTTCCACCAAATTGGTTGCAAAAAGAGTCTAGATATCCATTTTTGGACATTCTGGACTGATGGGAACAAGTTTCAGAAGCATAGAGCATTGTAAACACATATTTTTACACATTTGAGCATAATAGAGAGGCCCAAGCCATTAGAAGATGGAACAAGGAGGCGTAACCCAGGAGGGTGTTATAGCACCATTTACCACCCTTGGTATTTGTGATGCTTGGTTTATGGCCCAGGGCAATCCCTCCTTCCAGACTTGGTCCAAATATATTAAAAACAATGTTTTATTCCCTGTACGCTACTTTTCCCTGAGATAAAAGTGTGTATAGGTGGGTTAGTCAATACCCAACCAGCGTATATGCGTTAAAACACTTAAAATATTAAATTTCCTTAATTATGGGCGGATTTCACGAGTTTTACCTGTTGATTAACTCTTGTTGCCTGTGGCCCAACTATTTCCCAACTAAAAAACTAATTGGGAGAAGTATAAATAGATTTCTATGGGAAGGCCTAAAGGAGGAGAAGAGATAGAGTTATTATACTGAGATTATCCCTGACTGAGTCTGATGAATCCCTGTGCCTCATGCACTTCCCCAAGCTTCAGGAAACCCTTGTTTCCTTGATTATAGATATTCTCCCTCTTGCTTGAGATATCATGGTGTTTGTTATGGAAGAAGATTGTTGAAGGCTGGGATAGGACAAATCTGGAGGACGGTTCCACTTGGAGCTGGAAGAAGAAGACTCAGGTGAATTCTCTCCATGTTATTTATAGCTTACTACAATAAAAGAGATGCTATCTTGTTTCCAAAATTAACTTTGTTTATGCATCAATATATGTTGTAATTCATATATGAATGTTGTTTTGATGTATGATCAATCATTTGTTTATATTATATAAAGTCAAATTTTGTGAATATGCTTTACTTTTATACTGCTATGTATGTTCGAATTGAATGATTTTAAGATTTGAAGAACATCAGGAGTTGCACAGAGTCTGAACCCTATGGGAATTACTCAAACGAAGAAAATCCGGGTACGGTCGCTCTTATGTAGTTTGATTATATAAGCATTTTTCTTGAGTTGTATGAGTGTTTCTTGTTGTAGTTTGCTTCTGCTCTGTTGGGGTTCTAACCGAAAGCCCTAGGGTACTTATTCCCGAAACAGAGGGGTGAAATCCTTTATCAAGTGCTTGTTGTAATGTGTTTTTGATGGTTTTCTGTACATGTTTATGCTGCTATTCAGTTTCTGGTTTATGTTAAATTGCTCATAGAATTAACATAAAACTCTTCATTACACTTGCAAAAATTGATGTATCCTTAAGCACAATGAAAGCATTTTGTTTATAATATGAGGAAGATCTTATCACTGCAAACTAATATTCTAAATTATATCAGCTATATATATCTCTCCATATAGAAGGTTAAATATTCTGGAAGCATGTTTGGACTGGTGAATATATCTGATTTATTTTATAGGGAGAGAGATGAAGCATATTGGAGTGAAAATATGCTTAGGAGGACATATGGATGACATATGATGATGTCCAGATCCCGAAGTAGGGAGAGTATCATTGGTATTATGGAGCTCCAACCTTGGATATGATATCTAGATCCCTGGGTTGGTGTTAGAGCTGAAGCTAGATAATACCTATAGTCGCTGAAGCTTGGAACACACCTTAGTCCCACTCAATTATATGCCTTGGTCAAGTATCAAATATGTAGCATTTCCAATGCTGTGACTCTTTGTAGAACATATCGTTTTGAGTTCATTCATGTACCCATGTATACGTGTAATTATGAATACCTCCCTAGTTAAGAGGGAGTGTTGAAGAATATAACTAGTGTTAGTATTCATAATTGTATTTGAGTCATCATGTAATATATTTATCAAAACAAAGAAAAATGAATTTTATTATGAAAGAAAAATTATTTATTAGCATGGGTTTCATGCTTTATTATTTTATTTCTAGGTCAAAGCCTCCATTGTAGGCTTATAGGGTTTGAGTCATAAGGCCTAGTCTTTGCCATCATTTAATAAACCCTTGCTGGGATTTTTTTTATCAAGAAATAAATTTATTTTGATTTAAATTGAGTCAAATAAGCCTCCTCCCCCAAGTCAATCTCAAAGAAGACAAGTCAGCCTCATAAGGAGCTAGAATCCACTATAAATAAGTAGCTCCTCGACACATTTAGAGGATTTACCAAGCAAGATCGATCTGTAATTTCTAGAGGAGAAAAATAAGAGCGAAATACCTAAAAATACAGAGAAAACCCTAACGAAGAAGAAGGATATACTTTTCAAACAAGAAGAAGCCAAAAATCTCTCCTTTCTATCACAAGTGTGAATTTTTGGGTAGCTGCATGAGGGCCAAAATTTCAGATCTGTAGTAGGGCCGAAATACTGGAAGCTGGAAGGTCAAACTTTTGTGTTATAGTTGAAGTTGTTTAACTAGAAGTGACTACTGAATTTTGGATAATAATTCTAGAAGGCTGACTTGGTGGAGTGAGGAAGGTCGCTTGGTCTAGTCTAAGGTCTTGGATTGTCTTAATTTATTTGAATCTACTAGTGAAAGAGTTTGATTGGGTTTTCCCCTTCAAAGGGGTTTTAGCCCTGGATGAGTGCATATATATGGTCTCATTGATCTTTATGTTTTGATTTGATGATTGCTTGATGAGAAGAAGATAAAAGAAGAACATAAGAGAAGTTAATAAGAATACAAGAATATCACAAGTAATTGTCAACATAAGAAAATCTTTCTGCCTTTCTGATTTTTCTAAAACCATAATGACCAACAAATATTAGATTTCATGGCTAATGCTGATCTATTCAAAGACATTGTAATTGATGAAGATGGGCATGAAAGGTAATTACAAGAAAGAGCTGAAGCATAGAAATGAAACCCCATGCCCAAGGGCATGGTGTCATTGGAAAATCTCTATGACTTGCAAAATCGCTTCATGGGACCAACGAATACAAAAACCTGAAGCTCCACACTGCTGGACGAACAAGTTAACCTGGGCACAAAAGAATATCCAAAGTATGTAAACCTCAGTACATGTTTTTCACCTTAGGAATGACAAGCTTTTATATGTGTCTTAAAGAAACACCGAGATGTATTCGTGTGGGCATATGATGATTTGAAAACTTGTTATACACGATACCAATACCAATATCCAACACGTGATACCAATCAAGGAGGGGGTTAATCCATTTCAAGAAAAGTTGAGAAAAGTTCATCCTATGCTTGAATCCTTTATACAGAAAGAACTAGGGAAGTTGTTAGATACTTGAATCATATGTATAGTTTGTCACTCTACATGGGTATCTAAATTGGTTATGGTAAAAAAGAAGTTTGGTGAAATATGCTTATGTGTGGCTTTTCAAAATTTAAACAGGGATCCCGATAAGGAAAATTATGCCATGCCATCTATGTAGTAGATCCTTTAGATAGTATCTAGATAAAAAATGTTCTCATTGCTCGATGAATTTTTAGGGTACAACCAACTAGTAGTAGAACCTAATAGATTGAAAACAACATTCAGGACAAAATGGGGTACATTTGCATTTAGGCAAATGTTGTTTGGACTTATAAATACTGGTGCTACTTTTCAATGGGATATGGACATCTTGTTTCGAGGACTAATCGATCAGATTTTGGTCATTTATTTGGATGCCATTACTATTTTTCAAAGAAAAGATCAAATCATCTTTGTCATCTAAAGAAGATCTTTGAGCATCGTTGGAAACCTAGCATGTCATTAAATCCTAAGAAAACATCTTCGGAGTGTCCAAGGGAAACCTATTGGGACATATTATAACAAAGAGTGGAATTAAAGTGGACCCAGAGTGGGTCAAGACTATTTCTAAGATTCCTTATCTCGTGAACAAGAAATCCATGCAATCCTTCTTGGGGCAAATAAATTTTCTCTTGAAGTTTATCTCTGAGTATGCACAAATTGTTAAACCTCTACAAGAAATGATTAAGGAGGATGCAATATATAAATGGGACCAGAGAGAAAATGATGCTTTTTCTCGGATCAAACAAGTGATAGATGAAGCCCCGACATTATATAGTCAAAACTTTAACAAAGATATCTTGCTATATACCTTTGTTTCTGATACATCTATCGCAACCATTTTGACTTAAAAGGATAATGAGGGAAATGAATGACCGATCTCATTTATGAGTGTTCGCTTACATGGATCAAAATTGAATTACCCTACCATATATAAACAAACGTACATAGTCTGCAATGCAGTGAAGCATGTTAGGCCTTACTTCTTGAAAAATCATGTTACCATCTTTGTGTCTCACCCAATGGTCATATCACTCTTTGTACATCAAGAGTTGGGTGAGAGGAGGGCGAATTGGATGAAAAGTTTCCAAGAATATGATTTAGAATTTAATCTAGCTCATATAATCAAAGGCCATGGTCTCTATCATCTTGCAATAGAAGCAACCAACTCACCAGAAGAGGAATTTTTTAGTTGGGAACACAAAATTGATATGTACAACATTGATCAAGTTACCCCTACAAGTGAAACTACATCTAGGTACGTTGATGTGTAGTAGTATCTATAGCAAGGAAACTTTCCCTCACACTTATCAACAAAACAGAAAAGGGTGATTTGTCTCATAGCTCTATCTTATCAGCTTGTTCATGGTGTGCTTTTCCGAAAGCAACATAATGGAATTTTACTTAGATGCTTGGAGTCCCTAGATTCAGAAGGGGTGTTAAAGGACTTTCACGACGGGACAATTGGTGGACATTATGCAAGTGATACTACAACTCACAAATTAATGCGGGGAAAATATTATTGGTCCACTTTAAGGATGCACATGCCTATGCCCGTAAATTTCCTATATGTCAAAGATGTGTTGGTTGCGATAGGAAGTCAGAAACCCCATTTCGACCTATTTCCATAGAAGAACCATTTCAACAATGGGGATTATATGCCATTGGAGAGATCTTTCCATATTCATGAAAGCAATACTGGTATATTTTAACCGCCACATATTATTTTACTCGATGGTTTGAAGCAGTTCCATTAAGACAAGTGAACGAGCAGGAAGTCATTCACTTCATCAAACAAAATATCATTACCAGGTTTGGAGTTCTTATGTCACTTGTGTTTTACAATGCAACTTACTTTTTGTCATTGAAACTTTATGATTTTTCATTGGAGAATGGTATCTTCCAACTATTAGCCTTAGGGAAACGATCTAGCTGAATCAACAAATAAGAATATAATTCATATCATAAAGGAAATCGTTTACTCTAAGCAAAGGAAATGGAATAATGCATTAGTGAATGCCTTATGGGCTGATTATGTTACCCCTAATCCCTCTCTAAAGACCTCACCTTACTTCCTCGTGTATGGAAAATAAACAATCCTTCTCCCGAACTTGTACCTCCCAACCCTACAACTTTCCCAAGAATCACAATGTAAACCATGTTTGGTTTTTTAGAGTAGGATAAACATCCTTCTAAAACTAGAGGAAGAGAGGAATAAGAAAAAGGATAAATTTTATATTCATCAGAACCATATTAAATGTTGGTTTGATAAGAAACCTGTGGGGAACAAGGAATTTGGTGTGGGGAACCTATTCTTGAAATGCGATAAAGCCCATGAAGGGAAAGGTAAACACATCAAGTTCCAATCCCTATGGAGTAGACCCTTTACTATTCATGATAAGTTTGGCTATCATACTTACTGTCTTCAATCTTTATATGGGAGGATTGACCCTCTTCTCGTTAATGGCCAAGTATTGAAACTTTATTTTTAGTAGTAGCCTCAGCCTATGTTTCTACCTGTTACAGGTCATTTTGTCACATTCAAATAAATGAACTTGAACCCTGATCAATCATCATCCATTCACAACTTTGCAATCATCCCCTACAGAGCCAAAGGCATGTCCTTTCTAGAAGTTTCAACAATTCTACATTAAATTGGCTAAAAAGCCTAATTTAGGTCCCCATCACACTTTCCTAGTTCAAATAGTGCGTTGTTGCAGGTTGCATCAAAGGTAAAAGCACCAACCAGTGCAATTTTATTTCACTGCAAGTGTGATGACCCTTTAAATGAGGAAAAAATTAAAAATAATTTTGAAGCTTTTGCTTCTAGAGGCTTATATCGTGGAAGTTTCCATTCTCTGTTAAGGATGTCCTTGAATTCCTACAAATGTGGTCTTATCTCTTATCCTATGGAGCTTATCCCCTTCTAAAGTTGATCTGAAAATGGGGCTCTTAGGCTTCTTGTCTAACTTACAAGAACCTCTCCCACTTCCAAAGCTTGAATATTCCCAAGTCTATAATGATTAACCAATGCGGGATTAAGAAATGCTTGAAAATATAGGCATATGCTTGTATTTATTGTTGGTTGTTTATGTGCTTTAAATCTGCTGTGTATACTGATATTTAAATGTGCTTGAACATATATATAAATGCATTTAACAGTGAATAATGCAGTAGTAAAACAAACACATGACGCAGTAGTTTAATTACGAGTTCACCTGCAACACTTGGACTACATCTCCGTGAGCTCTAGTTAATTCAACTAGGCTCTCTAGGATTATGGTATTAGTCTTTTTTACAAGCTCTTGGCCCAACTCCTGCTGTTTTACACAAAACAGACACCATTTAATCCCTTGACTCTTGAAGCTCTGGCTCTGGGCTCTGACTCTTCTTTGGCTCTTTAGCTCTTGGTTCTGGATCTTGGCTCTAACTCTGGCTCTTTAGCTCTCCGCTTTGGCTTCTTTCTACCTTCTGAAACCTTCAGCTCTCTGGTTTTTCACTTGAACTTCAAGTGACCCTAAAGGCTCCCTCAGATGGTCTTTTCCTTCTGCGCTGCCTCCTTTGGCTTCTGCGTTGCCTTTTTGGCTCCTAATTCGGCAGTAAAAACCCTAACAACAACCTTCAACAATAACATCCTGCTATCAATTGAGCTCTCTGGCTTTTCAATCGACCTCCGAGTGACTCCAAAGACTCTCTGCACACTCAATTAGTGCTCGCTGTTCGCTTAACCTGCCCTCTCTCTTTGCCCATCAATTGAGCTCTCTGGCTTCTTTGAGGCAGTATTCCGGTTTAGTGACTACCACAACCACTTTCTCTGTGCATAATCATTATCTGCGGCTATCTGAGCTTCATAATGCACAAGTGTGATGGCGGTTTCCAATGGAAAGGGACCGGTGTGCCGGAAAACTGGTCGTTTTGCCTTCCTCTGCAGAAATGGACACATAATGCAATACACAGAGAAACACGCAAAAAACACATCTTTGGCTGTTTAGCCAAACTTTAATTGTTATGAAATCACATCCATAATCTTATCGGGTCTGCGCCTTATCGGTGTATCACAAGTCACAATTGGCCTATTCCCTGTTTTCCCTTCATATTTTAGAAATACATTAAAACATGGAAAAGTCCTCCTTATCAGACTTGAAATTATTTTCATTTATATTTTGGAACCCTTTCGGGTCTAGTTTCGATCGCAATCGCAAGTCGCATGGCCCGGGGTCCTTCCCTTTTGGGATTATCGACAGCGATCTACCGATATCGGAAATCACAGTCACAAGTCGCATCGACCTAGGGGCCTTCCCTTTTGGGATTGCCGATAGCGATCCACCAATATCAGCGATCGTAGTCACAAGTTGCATCAGCCCGGGGCCTTTACATTTTTTATACACTGCCTGCCTCCGATTCGACCCGCTGATCCGATCATTGGAGGTTGCTGATCGGGGGTGCCTTCTGCCTGAATTCAAGTCTTGGCCTCATGCAATGTGATTTTCCCTTATAAGGGTCTTTTGCCCATTTTTAAGGATTTTTGCGTCTTTTCCAAAAGAATAAGGGGAGCTTCTCTTTGTGGTAACTTCTTCACATGAAGCCCATTTTTGCCCATTCAAGTTGCATTGGGTTCAGAATGAAGAGATATCTGCAATGAGACTATTTCTGAGAGCATCATGAGACTTTAATTTTCCTCTAGTTTACAAAGGATTTGTGACATTTGGCACCTTTTACCTCTTGCATGAAGTCTTTTAGGCTTAGAGGTTTATCCAGGATCCATTTTTGGATCACGTCTTCTCATTAAGAGAAATTTTGGTCTCCAAAAGACTGGTATACTAATCTGAACAGTAAATGAGAGTGACTCACCCTCTTCTTTTCAGCCTCCCTACACTTGCCTTGCATAGTGCCTCTTAACCAAAGTTTCTGACCACTTCCCTTCTTTGATGGGCTGGTCTTCCTGGGGAGAACTATCTTCCTCCTTGACTTCCTGTGCAGAAATTCTGCCGAACCAGTCATAGAAGGTGGTTTGAACTTCTTTGCCTTGATCATTGATCCAAGGTGGCTCAAACAAATGTGAAGTTCATCTGCTCCACAAAACTTTCATTTGTACCTGTTTGACAAGCTGTTAACAACAACTGTTAACAAAAATAGAAATACATACAACAACTGGATGGCCTAAACTCCTGCTTCAACAAAAGAAATAGATTTCACATCTTGTGAACACCTCCATGTCTTACATCTACATACAAATTATGGACTAGATAACAAGCCCACAAAACATGCTTTTAAACAAATTACCCCTTCAAGTCAAGCATGTAGAAAAAGACCATTAGGACTCTTTTTCAAAAGATGAAACACTTCATCATTATCTCCATTTGGAGACCAAGTTAACTTCTTCCAAGTCAACATGGCATCACATGCATGTCAAAGTAATCAACCCTGCATGTTAATTACTCATACATGTTCAAAAACAAGGAAATTATCAGCATCCCTGTGTTCATGCATCTCATGCTCATGCATGCATTTCATCCTTCAACTTTCACTTAAGCACAATGTACTTTCGACGCTGAAATGAAATATAATGTAGATGCATCAATAGACATGCAATCTCAATTGGATAAGAACTCTAATTGTTCCTTACCAATCCTTTTCAAAGGTACTACCTTTGTCTGCACATCAGCATCATCACGTGAATCATTCTAAGACACATCATTCATGGAATCTTCACTTCCATTTCTGCCATCTTCTCTTTCCACTTTCTTCAACTTTTGTGGAAGCATTGCTGGATTCGGAGTCCAACATTTTGCAGCAAGATGTCCTTGCTTATGGAAGTAAGTGCACTGCATGTGTATCCTCTTGATAACATGATTTTCCTTGTCCAATGGACCTTTGGCTTCTTGCTTCTTTTCCTTCTTCTGCTTACTGTATGTGGCCATTCTCTTCCAACATCTAGAAATATCATGGTTATCCAAAACACAAAAGGAACATGCCATTCTTTCCCCATACTTATGTGGAAATTTATCATGCTTTGCAAAATCAAAAGGGATATGTTTAGAACCAGATTTATACCCACCTCTTTCACCTTTATTGCCTTCATGAGGGGGTGAAGCAAATGAAGAAGTGGCTTCCTTTGGAACACCATTAAACATTTCAAGGCTATTAGAGTCTCCCCAACTCTCTGGTTGAACGGTGTGCTTTTAAACACCTACATCCTACAATTGATGTTTCAAGCTATTATATTCCTCTTGGATACAACCTTCACACCTCTAAGGCAGAGGACATGAAATTAAACTCCTTCTTGGGATTGTTTCAATGGCATTCATGGCAGCTTTGGAATTCTCTCCATAAGACTGTCCATAGCCAAGACCCAAATACTTAGTCCTTTCCTCAACCATTATTGGTTCAACAATACCTTGTGCATGATTTCCCAAGCCCTTTCCTTCATAGCCCATCTTGGACATTAGCTTGGAGCCTATGCCTTTAGTATGTTTTTCAAAAGAACCAATATAAGCATTCTCAGAGGAATTTGAAGACAAACTGGAATGGCTTAGCTCTTCTTCAAGTTGGTACTTGACTAAGACTTCTTTGGCAACAAAGGGTTGTGTTACCAACTCATGCACCCTGTTACACAGTATTTTGTCACCGTCCCTGTTACCCCTTCTCCCGTACATTGGAGGAGACCTGTGAGAAGTGACATGACTTGAAAACACATGTTTTGTACCCCTTAAAGTATGTACTCTATATGCCCTGAAGGAACCTTCTGCAAAATACCCAAAAATATAGCCCTTTCTCCATTGGTGCTGTTCCACAGTGTATTGCTCGCGACAATGGGGTAAATCCACCAAAGAGGGCGCGCCAGCTGGCGCTCTGCCTCAGAGTCACACTTAACCATCAAACTTCTGAAGGTTCCTTCCACCTTATCTATAAACTAATTCCAGTTTGAATTGGTTTAGTTGGGCTTCGTATCTCCCAAGGAGGGAAGTAGTTCTCCACCTCTAATGGAGGCTTCCTTATGATAAGGACAATCCCATGAATCAAGTGGATGATCTTATCTACTCCTCCTATCTCTATATAAGCTTGTTCCTTCCCCTTTGATAAGCTAGTTGGTAATTCTTGGTCGATAATTCTACTTTTCAAGCTCCAAAAGTCTAAGGATTGCTAAGCTCATCTTGCAAGAGGTCTTGTGTATCCCTATGAGGCTAAATCTTTAAGGAGGAGATCCATGTCCAAGTGATCAAGGAGAGAGAGGCTTATTCCCATCCCTACAAGCTTTGCAAGGCGTGTGTTGCTGATTCACCCAGCCAAAGGAGGATTTGACGTTAGAACTTGGTTGTATTCTCTTTTGTTTCATCAATAATAATAGATGACTATCATTATGGTTCCACTCATGTGTCTTTAATATGATGTTTGAGTTGTATCCTTTCTGACTGATACATAGTTGCATTTCCCGGATTTTATGCTTGTATTTGTCTTGTTCTTTGCATGTGCAGGTGTCTATTCATGGAGATCGTGAGGATTGTGACCAGCTGAAGTGAAAGAACGGAAGCGACGACCCTTCTATGAATATAAGCATTGGATTAGAGGTAGGCTCTCATCTTGGCCTTTGTTTTGCAATTAGGAACCTGCGTGTTAGCATTGTTTGATTGTTGCTAGACCTCAGTTAGGCTAGAGGGATCGCCTTTGTCCGCAGAGGGGATTTACCTACACAACAATTTGGCGACTCCGTTACTTCATTCATCTTCTCTCCAGATGGCCTACTCCCAGTCAATCGAGGCACCGGCCCTTGTTGCGACAATCCAGTCAAGAAGTAGACATCCGATACGTCCAAATCCAGTACCTGATCCCCTATCTGGAACACCTGTTCCTCCACATCCCACAAGTCGATCAAGTACTGTAGGAGCTCTGCCTGAGCTCGCAGATAGGATAGCATGAAGAATTTTTTGAGCCCACACGCTCTGAGAGCCTCCATGCAATCCTCGTCAGCTAAGGCTAATGTGTCCACTTGGTCATGTTCCCCTTCCTTCCATGTCATCACCATTTTTGCGGATTGCCCTGCAAAAAACAAGTCAAAATGATGCATTAAAATCTCATACAACTTGAAATTGCAGCAAAATGGGTTTTTAATCTGTTAAAATTGGCCTGGAAATGCGCGCGGCCATTGGCGCAACTGTTTCTAAAACAGTCGCGCCCATGGGTGCGCGCCCTATGGGGAATTTTCCCCATTGGCGCGGGTCCGTGCCCGAAACCCGCGCCAATGGGCGAAACCCCTAAATTTGAAATTCCCCCCATAGGAAATCAAAATCCAATCAAAAACAAATTTCAAATGGATGAAAATAAAGATAAGGACAAGACCCCTTACCTGGCACTCACGGCGCTCGAAATGGTCCACTAGATTGGTCGCAATCGCCAACTGAAAGTCGCACTCCAAAAAGCCCTAATGTCGCTCTCAAAGGTAAAAAGTGAAAAGTAATTTTTATTTTACTATTTTCACCTTTTTATAGCTTTTTGACCTTGATTTAGCTTTAAAAAGTCATTTTATGAATATTTTCATCGATATTTGTGTCAAAAAATGGGTTTTACGCCGATTTTGTTTGCAGCGACAGGTACTTATGGAGCTTTCATGATGAAATGAGTTGTATTTTATACTTTTTCGGACTCGGTAAATACACGAAAAAGTCACTTTGGAGTCATCTTTTTCTCTTTTCTGGCTCTCTAAACGTGAAAAGAATGCCGAGTTGGTCCTCTCGACTCGTTAAATGGATATGAGAGGCAGCCGTCTTTAAACCCTTTTCCGACCGTTTAAAAATGAAAATATTGTCGGACCCTTGTCGTTTCCGGTTCGTTAATGGTCATGAAGCGACATGGTTTTGATCACTTTTTTACTTTTTCAGATCAAAGTCACTACTTATGAAAAGTACTCCTCGGTCGTAATGATAGGGTGGTTCTTTCGGGCATAGTTTTATACTTTTTCGGGCTCGAGAGACACAACTTTACGAAAAAGGATACCCTTGGAGTTTCCTTTTCGCTGTCTTTTCAAACTCTCTAAACATGAAAAGGCACCGAGTTTTTCCTTTTTCAGGCTCGTTAAAAATTTATGACATCAGATTCCATCGTGATGACGCCTTTCAAGCATATGCTATCCCCGTCAAGCTTGTCATCCAAAAATAACCGGGGTACTCGCCAGAAATGGTGGGGGAATAAAGGAACCGTAATCATCATCATGTCGACAGTATGTCGCTCTTGAACATGTCACTTATCTGCATTCGTGGTTGGGTGGGGACATCTCATCTTGTTTCACACTTGTCTCCGTAGGTTTGGGTTATCCTGTTTGACCATTCATCTGCTCATCGCCTTGTCACCATGACCCTTGATCATTTGATATCAAATACTGCCAAATACACTGTAGTGCCGCCGATATGTTCAAGAGAAGTTGACCTCTGCAGAATACTTAACCTCCCTCTGATACTTCACACAAAACCTTTTATCCTTCTCCATCTCATGTCGATGATGTGGGAAAAATTATGGCCCACCTTTGATCAAGGTCACTTCCTGTCGACTTCAGCTCATTATCTGATGAAAATGAGATCTGGGTATAAGCCCAAAATCCCAAATTCTTAAAAATCTTGAACCCTTGCTGCTTTTCCGAGTTGAACCTGTTGCCATTGTTGTATAATATACAGAGATTTCACATGCAAATTCTGGAATTCTTCTAAGCACCAAAGCCCTGTACGTCTTCAGAGCACATATATGTAGATATCAAAATTATCAGTAGTTACGAAAGAAAATTATATCCGTAAATTCCCAGACAAGCGGAGACTGTGAGAGCTCCCATCTACCATTTTATAATTCAACAACATAAACATATACGGCCGCACAGTGGATGTAATAAGAACCAAAATTCTCACATGCATTAATTGTAAACATACACAGCCTTTGCGCGCTCAATTCCATTACACACAGGTTTTACCTCCCACGTTTCAATGCCACGGGGTTTTTTTTTTATGTAAATCACAACGACAGTTTCGCTGTCTATATAAAAACCCACGCACTACAATTCTTACCTGTATTATTATGATAGTGCCCAACCTTTAACGTATCCATTGAGCGTTGTCCTATGCGCTGTCTACCGGTTTGCCAATAAAATTTAGAACGCACAGTATTTAGAGTTACCACAACATACAATATAAAGACATGCATCCAGGAGATAGCGCGCACACAACTGTTAATATACACATAAACACAACACGCATATATTCTAATATGAATAACACAAAAGTGTTACACGTAAGGCATTTCAGCCTTAGAATTAAACTCACGTTGGACTACATTTTTTTTCTCACAAATTTCCTCACAACAATAAGATACCTCTCACCCCATCACATTACATTTATATAAGATGCATTAAGAAGGATGATCAGATCCTCTACTGATTTTTCTCCACAATGAAAGCTCTCCAAAAAGCTTGCATGGCTGTATCTATCTTATCTGCCTTAAATTATCCGCTTTAAATTCGCTTTTTCTTCTTTAAAACAGGCTTTTCTCTATTCTGATCTTCTGGTCCACATTTGCTGGCTTTGTTGCTGGGTGCTCCTGCATCAGACTCCCGAGGCACAAAAATTTATGACCTCCTGGTCATATGGTTATGGTCTTCATAATATCAATTTTATCCACTGCATTCTTTCACTAGAACTCTGTGAGCTGCAACCAACCTCTACAGTAACAGCCTCCTCTGTTACACGATACCTCACCAAGCCCTCCCGCACTCAGTATTTTGGCATCCTTCTCTAGGTTGCTGCAAATCTTCTCACCTTCCGTTGTTGCCATCTGCACAATAGCAAGACGAAAAATTCTTCATCTTTAACTCAACTGTACCTCTTTCCGCAGAATCTTATTGCTCTGATACCACCTGATGAAAATGAGATCTGGGTATAAGCCCAAAATCCCAAATTCTTAAAAATCTTGAACCCTCGCTGCTTTTCCGAGTTGAACCTGTTGCCATTGTTGTATAATATACAGAGATTTCACATGCAAATTCTGGAATTCTTCTAAGCACCAAAGCCCTGTACGTCTTCAGAGGACATATATGTAGATATCGAAATTATCAGTAGTTACGAAAGAAAATTATATCCGTAAATTCCCAGACAAGCGGAGACTGTGAGAGCTCCCATCTACCATTTTATAATTCAACAACATAAACATATACGGCCGCACAGTGGATGTAATAAGAACCAAAATTCTCACATGCATTAATTGTAAACATACACAGCCTTTGCGCGTTCAATTCCATTACACACAGGTTTTACCTCCCACGTTTCAATGCCACGGGGTTTTTTTTTTATGTAAATCACAGCGACAATTTCGCTGTCTATATAAAAACCCACGCACTACAATTCTTACCTGTATTATTATGATAGTGCCCAACCTTTAACGTATCCATTGAGCGTTGTCCTATGCGCTGTCTACCGGTTTGCCATTAAAATTTAGAACGCACAGTATTTAGAGTTACCACAACATACAATATAAAGACATGCATCCAGGAGATAGTGCGCACACAGCTGTTAATATACACATAAACACAACATGCATATATTCTAATATGAATAACACAAAAGTGTTACACGTAAGGCATTTCAGCCTTAGAATTAAACTCACGTTGGACTACATTTTTTTTCTCACAAATTTCCTCACAACAATAAGATACCTCTCACCCCATCACATTACATTTATATAAGATGCATTAAGAAGGATGATCAGATCCTCTACTGATTTTTCTCCACAATGAAAGCTCTCTAAAAAGCTTGCATGGCTGTATCTATCTTATCTGCCTTAAATTATCCGCTTTAAATTTGCTTTTTCTTCTTTAAAACAGGCTTTTCTCTATTCTGATCTTCTGGTCCACATTTGCTGGCTTTGTTGCTGGGTGCTCCTGCATCAGACTCCCGAGGCACAAAAATTTATGACCTCCTGGTCATATGGTTTTGGTCTTCATAATATCAATTTTATCCACTGCATTCTTTCACTAGAACTCTGTGAGCTGCAACCAACTTCTACAGTAACAGCCTCCTCTGTTACACGATACCTCACCAAGCCCTCCCGCACTCGGTCTTTTGGCATCCTTCTCTAGGTTGCTGCAAATCTTCTCACCTTCCGTTGCTGCCATCTGCACAATAGCAAGACCAAAAATTCTTCATCTTTAACTCAACTGTACCTCTTTCCGCAGAATCTTACTGCTCTGATACCACCTGATGAAAATGAGATCTGGGTATAAGCCCAAAATCCCAAATTCTTAAAAATCTTGAACCCTCGCTGCTTTTCCGAGTTGAACCTGTTGCCATTGTTGTATAATATACAGAGATTTCACATGCAAATTCTGGAATTCTTCTAAGCACCAAAGCCCTGTACGTCTTCAGAGCACATATATGTAGATATCGAAATTATCAGTAGTTACGAAAGAAAATTATATCCGTAAATTCCCAGACAAGCGGAGACTGTGAGAGCTCCCATCTACCATTTTATAATTCAACAACATAAACATATACGGCCGCACAGTGGATGTAATAAGAACCAAAATTCTCACATGCATTAATTGTAAACATACACAGCCTTTGCGCGCTCAATTCCATTACACACAAGTTTTACCTCCCACGTTTCAATGCCACGGGGTTTTTTTTTATGTAAATCACAGCGACAGTTTCGCTGTCTATATAAAAACCCACGCACTACAATTCTTACCTGTATTATTATGATAGTGCCCAACCTTTAACGTATCCATTGAGCGTTGTCCTATGCGCTGTCTACCGGTTTGCCATTAAAATTTAGAACGCACAGTATTTAGAGTTACCACAGCATACAATATAAAGACATGCATCCAGGAGATAGCGCGCACACAGCTGTTAATATACACATAAACACAACACACATATATTCTAATATGAATAACACAAAAATGTTACACGTAAGGCATTTCAGCCTTAGAATTAAACTCACGTTGGACTACATTTTTTTTCTCACAAATTTCCTCACAACAATAAGATACCTCTCACCCCATCACATTACATTTATATAAGATGCATTAAGAAGGATGATCAGATCCTCTACTGATTTTTCTCCACAATGAAAGCTCTCCAAAAAGCTTGCATGGCTGTATCTATCTTATCTGCCTTAAATTATCCGCTTTAAATTCGCTTTTTCTGCTTTAAAACAGGCTTTTCTCTATTCTGATCTTCTGGTCCACATTTGCTGGCTTTGTTGCTGGGTGCTCCTGCATCATTATCCAGGAAGTTGACTTCGAGACTCCCTTCAGGTACCTTGGAGCCTTCATGCCTCAATGGCAGGTTCTTCGTATTCGATGCGAGGTTTTCATTATTGGCCTCTGATCGGATGATTCTACGGGTGTTCGACACCGGCTCACTGATTCGCACGCCGTGGATTGTACCTATAGTACCTTGAGGACCATTGTCATTATTGGTGGTACCTCTCATGTCTGTTAATAGTTTTCATCATCGACTGGTAATCAGACGATGTTCTCGCATGTTCGACTTCGACTCCTATATTCGCATGCTTGAACTTATACTTGGTTCGGGTCGAGTTGGAGTGCAAGACCCTGGATTTTGTATGTTGGGATCCATGCTGCATTTTGTGGATTATTATAATCACTACATGACTCATTCACTGGATGGTTGCGACCATGCCTGAGTCCATTCATTGATCCTCATCGGATGGCTGCGTCCATACCTGGGATCCAGATTTTTATGTACTCTGCTATGGATGGCTGCGTCCATACCATGTACATCATGTATTTGAGCTATCAGTTGTATTTCGTGCAGGTTCTCCGGCAGCCGTGTTTTCAGTCGACCATGTTCTTGTAAAGCACTTCACCCCTCTCTCTCTCGGGCTTCATGCTTTAGGGGGCATCTGTTACATAGTATTTTGTCACCGTCCCTGTTACCCCTTCTCCTGTACATTGGAGGACCTATTCCGGGACCTGTGAGAGGTGACATAACTTGAAAACACCTGCATTGTATCCCTTAAAGTATGTACTCCATATGCCCTGAAGACACCTTCTGCAAAA
>APFE031033134.1:30676-60573 GCA_000404065.3 Pinus taeda | reverse complement strand
ACACACCATCAAGACATAAAGCCACATGGATCCCAAGTAGTGCTGCAAAACCTTGGTCTTCCTTTGCCAAAAATGCTGATAAAATATGTACAATATAGTCTCAAAACTATCCCAAGAGTCCAACCTCTGCTACTGAATGAAAAATTACATATATAGACCAAGCCAACCCATTACCTAACCTCTAGGGATCGAGCTCCTCCTTCTAGGAGCTGTTTCAACCAATTCTAAACTGAGCACTACAAACTAGGCAATCAAAACAACTTGCCTCTATAAACTTGGAAACCAATTCATTCATTAATTTTTTGCCATTTTAAGAATGAATCTTCTAGAATAGGTAAAAAGTGCCATTTCAATCATGAAATTACATTAGTTACATCAAAGAGGGTGAAAAATCCCATGAAAAGTCAAAACTGGTCAAAAGCTGCGTTGTCCTGAGCTGAAGGTGCAAAACTGGCCAATTTCCCCAACGCGTAGCGCGCCATTTCTCTACGCGTAGCACGCCTTTCAGGCTAGTTTTGAGGCACTTCCTGGCATCCAAATGAGGCACAAGTGGGCTTGTTGGAAAGGTTTGGATGTATACTTTCCATCCTAAGTGGAATTTTTCAATTTTGTGGCGATTTTCCCCTCCACAATTGCAATCTCCCAAGAATGCTTCATGTGTGTCCAAAAAGTGGCAGAAGGTCATTTTTTGCTTGTTTTTTGACCTTTTGGGGGTTCAAATCTCCATGAAACTTCTTGGCCATGGCTGAGCAAGTGTATTTTGTCATGAAAAATCCAAAAATGCAAACCTTTCCTGAAATGGACCTCCCCAACTTAAGGGTAGCGCACGGTGCGCTAAGCGTTGAGCCAAAACCCCAACGAGTAGCGCGCCTGAGCCCTATGCGTAGCGCAACTTTCAGATGCTTTTTGGAAGCCTTCCTAGTGTCCAAATTGGGCATAGGATAGCTCGTTGGAAAGGTATCTGAGTATACTTTCCAACCCAAGTGGAATTTTGCAATTTGGAGTTCAGTTTCCTTGTCAAAAATCAAATCTTCCAAGACTGGTCAAAATGTGCCAAGTGAGGTTGCCTCAAGGCAGAGTGCTGTTGCAGTCAACTTTTGAATGCCTTCCTCAACTCCCAATTGAGCTCATGATAGCTCATTTCAAATATATTTGTGTCTAGTTATCATTTGACTCATCAATAAAGTCATTTGGCCAACCAAGCTAGGAGAAAACTTGATTTTCCCAAGGTCACTTCAGAGGTGCATTCGATTCTCCTAAGGCAACGATATTTTTGATATTTCTCTAAAACCATGACACCTGTGTAAAAAAGGAAGGATTTTTTTCTTCTTTGGCATGTTTTGGACAAAAACCTCTCTCAGGTTTCCAAAATTCATCTTTGATTGCTCTAAAACACCTTTTGAGTGAAACTTATCCCGATGTGTGAAACAAGGAATTTTGTGGAAATGAAGTGAAATGAAGGGGATAAGGGGATTCTAAATTCTTGGGGAAATTTTTGGAAGTAGGGAGGGATGTTAGGAAGCAGGGGAAAGTGGAATCGCAGAGATCGAGTGAGGGGAAGAGGTCCAAAAGGGCAAAACACAGGCCCAACCTAGAAAATTGCCAGGTTGTAGCAAGAAACTAGGGTTTGTGAAAAAATGAGGAATTTGGGGAATTTGAGTGATGGGAAGTGTTTAATAAGGTACATTAATGATATGGGAAGGTGTATGAACATCAGGATACAAATTTTTCTGATGATTTGACCGTCCAAGAGAAATTGCTTTCAAAACCCTAGGGGAGGGAAATGACCTTACCTAGGCGCAACTGAAGCATGAACAAGGTGTAAAATGACTCATTAGACACTAAGATGATAATGAAAACCCTATGAATGATGATAGACTCAGCTGAATAGTGACATAGATTGGCATTTGGGCAACTTTGAAAAGAGTGAGAGCAAACCCTAGACCTAATGCCTAGTGACCAAATTTTGCTTGAAGACTCACTGAAATGACAAAATTTGACCTTGACACTTCAAAATCACTTTGTAAGAGCATATTTGATCACTGGAGGAAGGCTGGAAAGACTGACACTAACAGTTTGTCCACATTCTAAACCCCATTTATAAGAAGATGAAAGAATCAGATTCATATAAGAAGAGGAAGAATCCTTCTCCGCTCCTTTGTCCCTATTCACATGAAGGTCCATCAAAATAAGCCCATGGCCTAGATTGATCAAGTAATTCTTCTACAATAACTCTTATAGGAGCTGCACTTTTTTCCTAAGGAAAGTGACTTAGAATAGCTAGGGCATTGACCGCTACATGATTAGGAGACAATTCTTCCTGGAATATGACTTTGTTTCATACCAACCACAATCCCTAACATATGATCAAAGGGAGTGCCTTAAAACAAAGCAAACAAGGATTCTCATGGGCCTTTCATAAGCCTTTCGAGGGGTCCCCTGTGTGAAAAATCGGTAACCAGATTCCCTACTGCAACCACTGATTAAATTTCTCATACTTGTTAATTCCCGAATCAATTTATTTACAGTGTTACACAGTAAACATCAAAATAAAATCTACTATAGCCTTCACAACATAAAATATTATGGAAACAAATTACTGCACAAGAGAGAAATAAATGCACACACAAATACACCATTGTTTTTGGACAAACGTTCCTGGAAAATCCCAACTTGGGAAAATTGGTGGAACAATTGAGGGTTTTATTATTATGTAGTACTTTCTAAGTACAAATCTTTAGATTCCCACACTAGCAATCTGATACAAAGAATAAACTGGCAAAGAGGCAGTGATAAATATTCTCACATTGTCACTAGTGATCCAAATCTAATCCAACCTTTGAATGGATAGCCCCATGCTTCCTTTGCGTAGTCTCTGCATTAGCCTATATAGATATGCATAACAACTTCTAGGAACTACGTCAACCTTCCAACTGATCGATTTTCTGATTAGAACTTGAATCTCTGGCCCTCCGGTCTCACACCCCTGCCTCTGCCACTAGATCTTGACTTCTCCTAGAAAAATTATAGACTCCCTTTGAAGCACTATGCTGCCTCTCTGAACCTCTCATTTTCTTCTCTACCTTGCACTCCCTAGAACTAGGAAATCCCCCTACGGTTTCCTATCCCTACCCCTCACTGCAAGAAGATCACTTGATCTCTCTCTGGAAACTCAACGCTGCCACTCTTGAGATATTCAATCTCTAGATCTCATTATCTTGGTGTGTTCTCCACATGCCCATCAAGCTCCTTCTTATAATCTCTCGTTGGAGCACCAATGTCCAATATTAAAACATAATCAAAGGCTAAGATTAACTAGGAGTTGATTCTTGTCTTCTTCTAGAAGATTCACACCAGATTTAATTAATACCATTTAGTTAATCACATTTCCTAATCTTAGACTTAGGAATGCATTAAAAATGATTAATTATTTTAATTAAACCATTTCTATGTGGAATTTTCCCAAACAAGTTTTGGGTCTTGAAGAATGCATGTGTCTTAGCCTCTTTGCAAAATATCGAGGCTAGAGCACATCCGATGCTAAATAAATCAACTCTCCCTCTTAGTGAGGAATATGCGCTAGTGATGCAATCCACTGAAGCATCACTCTGTTTCTACACCATCTCCTATTGTGCTGCTGATGTCTAACTCTATTTCCCATCAAATACTGCGCAACTTGGATTGTTGCATCCATGCTCCTGCTAGATCTGCTGAAATTCTGCCAACAATGCAACCCTCTCCAAATGTTGTTGCTACAACTGCAACAAATGCAACAGAAAAGCATCCAAAATACTCAACCAACTATGGTCAGTGTGATGCATCTGTCACCTGAGTCCTGGCTGTTGCTAGAATCTGCGCTGCCATTGAAGCCTCTACGCTGCTGCTGACTCTACTCTATGCCAACTACATTGTTTCCAACTCTACACTACGCTGCCTAGTATCTGACCTGCTACTAGCTACTGCATCTGCCACTCTAGCACCCACCTACACCAACTTCCGCTAATCCATCCTATTACTTCTTATTTTGGGCTCCCGTAGAAGGGTATCGATTCATGAGGAGGACCTCCTCAAGAATCCTTCCCATCTTGTAGCTCTTTGGGGCTACATCTCCAAATCACTCCACCTCACCCCTGGAGGTAACTTGGCGATCATGGAAAAATCTTCCTCCAATCTGGAGTACATCCTGTCGATCTCAGAAGATGTAGCTTGTTGATCCTGATTATCCTCCTTGTCCTTCTCCCTGAGAGGACATTGAGTGTTGTAGTGGCTAAGCTCACCACACCTGAAGCATTTGATATTAAAAATGTCCTTCTTCCTCCTATGCTACTCTTGTTACCCCTTAGATGTGAGGGCCACACTTTCCTCCTCCTTTACTTGAGTCGTCCCACTACTTCTGCTAGCACCACTAATGGTTCTCTTCATTAGATATCGCCTCATCTCTTCCTACTGTAGATCATCCCACACAGGTTCCCAATCTAGTAGTTTCTCTCTGCCTAGGATACTCTGGGCAAAATCCTTCCATTCTTCATAAACGCTCTTCAGGTCTAATAGTACAAACTCTGTAGGCTGGTGCGTTGTCCTTACAGAATCCATCTAATCGTGGACATCCTAAAGAATAGTAAGGAAGGGGTCTATACACTCCCCTTTTTGCATCCTTGTGTCTCTCAACTTCTCCTCAAGATACATCTTTCACTGCTCAGAATATCCTTTGTACAACGTAGCTAGTGCTTCCCACATCTGTCGGGCAATATCTTTGCCAGCTATGTGAGATGCAACATGATCTCGAACGCCATCAAGAATCAACCTATTAGATTTCATCATCTCCTTCTTATATTTCTTAAGCATATCCGCATCTGCGAGTATAACCACCACACTATTGATATAATTCTTGAGATCATGTTCATCTAGAAGGAAGGAAATTCTAGCCTTCTATATAACATAGTTGGAGGCTTCGTCCAACTGATCTTGATCTCTCAACCCTGCTGATGCCATCTCTCTAAAATTGTCAAATTCCTCCTCTTCTCCTTTGTGCAGTTGTTTCCCAACTATTCGCACTCCCTTCTGGAGTGAGAAATCCCGCACATGGCTACTGCTACTCTGCTAGGAAAATTAAAACGTCTTGGCTAGAAGTCCGTTGAGGAAAGAATTCCCTCAGTGTGTGCTTTTCCTTCCTCCTGACACTATTTTCATTAGTAAACTGCTACAAAATTTGCATCCCAGCTGAAGATCTGCTCTCCAAGGAAATTGTTTGTACTCCCTGTATCTTTTGTACTCTTTGATCTAGAAATATTTATTCTATGTCAACTCACTTAGAGAAGTAAAATTTCCAAGAAAACTGACCCTCCTAGCCAAGAAAATACATTGCCCTGAGGGTTTCGAATTGCTACCTATGTAGAAATTTGAATTGCCTCCTTCCTTTTGTGCTGAGCTCTCTAGTTTATGATCTATGCTCTGAT
This sequence comes from Pinus taeda, assembly GCA_000404065.3. NCBI lineage: Eukaryota > Viridiplantae > Streptophyta > Pinopsida > Pinales > Pinaceae > Pinus > Pinus taeda. Next base: position 55,117 of record APFE031033134.1, on the reverse strand, counting down.
AACATGTGAAAAATAAGTGGCTCGATTCCCTACTACAAAAACTAATTAAATTTTTCCTACTTGTTAATTTTTGAATCAAGTTATTTACAGTGTTACACAATAAAAATCAAAATAAAATCTACTGCAACCTTCACAACATACAATACTGTGGAAACAAAATAATGCACAAGAGAGAAATAAACACACACAAATACACCATTATTTTTGGACAGATGTCCCTTGAAAAACCCAACTTAGGAAAACCGGTGCAACAACTGAGGGTTTTATTATTATGCATTAGTTTATGAGTACAAATCTCTAGATTCCCACACTTGCAATCTGATACAGAGAATAAACTGGAAAAGAGGTAATGAGAAATATTCTCACACTGTCACTAGCGATCTGAATATGATCCAAGATCTGAATGGCTACCCCATGCTGCCTCTGCGTAGTCTCTCGCCAGCCTATGCAACTTTACATCACAACTTCTCGGAACTGCATCATCCTTCTATCTAATGGATTTTCTGACTAGAACTCGACTCTCTGGCCCATTGGTCTCACACCTCGGCTTCCAACACTAGATATTGATTGCTCCCAACAAACTTACAGACTCCCTCTGAAGCATAACATTGCCTTTGCGTGGCACTGTGCTTCCTCTCTGAACCTCTCATTTCCTTCTCTTCCTTGCACTCTCCAGAACTAGAAAGTTCCCCTTTGATCTACTATCCTTGCCCCTCACTGTAAGAATATCACTCGATCTCTCTCTGACAACTCAATGCTGCTACTCTTGAGAAATTTGATCTCTAGATCTCACTATCTTTGTGTGTTCTCCAAGTTCCCATCAAGCTCCTTCTTATAATATCTCATTAGAGCACCAACGACCAAGATTAAAACATAATCAAAGGCTAAGATTAGCTAGGATTTCATACTCATCTTCTACTAGAATATTCACACCAGATTTAATTAATACCCTTTAATTAATCATATTTCGTAAGTTTAGACTTAGGAATACATTAAAAATGATTAATTATTTTAATTAAAACATCTCTAGTTGGAGTTTTCCCAAACAATTTATGGGTCTCAGAGAGGTGCATGTGTCTTAGACTTTATGAAAAATCTCAAGGCTAGAGCACATCCAATTCTATAGAAATCAACACCTTGTAGTTATCCATCCTTGTCTCCAAATAATAGTTATGGATGGGTTTCCAATGTGTGCAAGTTTATAGAATCCCATGTCACGAAGAGAGTCATGAGTGGTTGAGGTAGGACGTGGTTTCGACCACTACTAGGCCAAGGGTTAAGTCCTATCCTCACTCTATTTCCATTTCCAACCTTCTTGGTCAGACCATTGTTGATGATGATGAAAGAGTTTAATACAAATATCTAAAATATATTTGATCGAGGTTTGTCAACCCTCCTAATCCAATATCTTAGTGAGCTTGGTGCTATATATTTTTGGATGACTACAATTGACAAAAGACTTTCCGTGGAGATAAGTCTCTAGCCACATTTTGCAGCCAACTGTTATGAAACCAACTCACAGAAAGATAGAAAAGATAGATGAATGCCTTAGAATTCAGCCTCTTCGAGGGGGCAACCTCATTTACATTATAGAAATGAATAATTCTTGGATGATACAAATGACAAGACCTCCTTTCTATATATAGGAGTCTAAGGGTTCATAATATAATTAGAGCCGACATAACAATAATAATGTAAGGGCACAATAATAACAATAGTGAGCTTCTATGGGGCACAATAGTAACAATATGGGGACTACATGGGTACAAAAATATAATAAGGGGGTTGTACTAATAACAATAAGGGCCTACACTAGTAGTATAGGGGCCTAACATGCCCCTCTCCTTCAAAAAGTGTTGTCCTCAATGCTTGAGTAGTTCTTGATGCTTCTATAGAAAATTCTTGTCCTCCCATGTGGAATCTTTAGCGGGTAAGTTCTTCCACTTGATAAGATACTCTGAAATTGGTCAATTTTGTAGCTGTTGGGTTCTTGATTCTGTGACTGCTCCAAGTTCCAATATGATTTTTCCTTCCTCTTCAAGTTTTGGCAATATTGTTTGAATTGGGATCTTCTGCAACTTTTGAATGAGTGGCCACACTTCTTCGTCCTTCTTCCATTCATCAGGTCATCTTGGGAGATTGTGCATACCTCTTTCTTGGAGAATCTAAATTTGATCAGATTGGTGGCATTGGAAAGCGGATGGACTGTAGTTTCCTGTGTATATTTTTCAGATCCTAAGGTCGAAATAGTGACACGTGGCACGTCTTATAAGTTTTCTCTGATACCAAATGTTATGAAACCAGCTCACAAAAAGATAGAAAAGATAGATGAATGCCTTAGAATTTAGCCTCGTCGAGGGGGCAACCTCCTTTACATTACACAAATGAATAATTATTGGATGATACAAATGACAAGACCTCCATTCTATATATAGGAGTCTAAGGGGTCATAATATAATCAGAGCCGACATAAAAATTTTAATGTAAGGGCACAATAATAACAATAGTGGGCTTCTATGGGGCACAATAGTAACAATATGGGGACTACATGGGTACAACAATATAATAAGGGGGTTGTACTAATAACAATAAGGGGTTACACTAGTAGTAGAGGGGCCTAACACCAACACTTTGGAGAACAAGAATATGTTCTTCAGAACCCAACCACCAAGAATTTTAGGCAAATATATCTTGTTCCATGTTACCCAAGGAGAACCCTTTTCTTCTATCTACTAGGCCATAAAAAGTTGTACCAAATTCTTATCATTTTTTCCAGGATACCCTTTGGTATCCACACTAGTGACATCCAATATAAAGGAATGATTTTATGAGTATTAATCTATCAGCTCTTGAGAGCCAATTATAGCACCAAACTATTTGGCTTGAACTGAAAACCCTGGTATTTTAAATCATCACCCAAAGGCTTGGCTTCGAAAGGGAGTGATAAATCCACTTGACGAGTTTCCTCGTCCTCCATGTTGTGAATGGAGAATGAATATTTCATGTGATTATAACCATATCAATAGTGTGCAAAAAAAGAGTCAGGATTTATCATAACGTATCCAACTTTCTTGGTGAACCATTGCAGAATATGAGTATGCCATCCAAAAATAGAACGTGAGTTATTGCCAAGGACTTGGATATGAAAATACCTTAAAAATCACCATGCCTTTTTGTCATCACTAGCAACCAACTTAGGCCTTCAACTACAGGTGAAAACAACAAAGGGGAAAGAGGGATCCTTAGTGAATCCCTCTTTGGGCATGAAATAATGGGATGCAAAACCATTTATCAATACTTCAAAAGAAACACTCTATGTACAACTAATTACCCATGATATGAAGTCTAGACAAAAACCAATATGTGCTAGAAGGAGTTTGATAAAAATTTAGCTTACTCTATTGTAAGCCTTAGAGAGATCGATCTTAACCACAACACCATTTAAATTCAAAGTTTTGATGCTATGGATACCTTCCTACACCACCCCAATTGCTTCGTGGATTTTCTTTGCTTCCAGGAAGCCAAATTGTTCCCTAGAGATAGATTTAGACAAAATTGGCTTGAGACAATAGACAATCAATTTCATGATCACCTTGTATATTGAATTACATAATGAGATAGGGAGAAAATATTTAAAGGAGTTAGGGGAATACACTTTTGGAATGAGGGATATAAACATTGTATTGAAAGCAAGGACAATCCCACCTTCCCTTCTTGATTCTTCAATCACTTGTAGGATGTCTCTCCCCATAATGTCATACAATTGCAAAAAGAATTTGATAGCCCATCCATCTCAACTTGAGATTTTGTGTTTTTCAAAACTATGCAATACCTTCTTCAGTTATTCCCCCAAGGCTTCTTCCATTATTGCCATGTTCTCCTCGTCTTCTATAAACCTTGGGAATAATTGTGTTGTTTAAATCACTTCTGCAATAGTGGCCCCTTCTAGAGCTCTGAATAGATTTTTAAAATGTATTGTTCCCATCTCCACTAGACCATCAAATTCCTCCACCTCTCTTCCCTCTTGGTCCTAGAGCCTCCAACTTGTAATACACATATTCCTCTCCTTTGCGTATGCTTGAAAAAACTTGGTATTCTCATCTTCTTTCTCTAATGAAATGGATCTACTCTTTAATCTCCAATTTTCCAATCTAATTAGCTCCTCTTTGGACTCCTAAGAATCAAAGCCATCATCTTCCTTATTTGCAATATCATGTAGCCTATTTTCTATTTCTACCAGCTCTTGACCCTTAGCCAACCTCTTCCTCTTTTCCCATTCCTTTGATTTATTATTGATGATATTTATATTGGCTTCAAATTGAGAAGTTATTGGGGATCCTAGGCGAGGGTCACAGGCTCTCCAATGTAATTGTGTTAGAGCTAGAAAATTCTCCTCCTTTAGCCATGATGAATTCATCTTAAAAGGGATAGTAGGCTTATGAAAAACACCTTTTAATTCCAAAAATATCAAAGAATGATCCAATATTCTACCCACACCTGCTCATTATTTAATGAGAGGAAATTGATCAATGAGGCCTTTCAAAAGTAGAAATTAGTCAATTCTTTTAGCCACTATATCAACCTTATCCATCTATTCCTTTAGGTGGGAGCCATATTTACTGGTGCCAAGTCCACTAAACCCCTCTGATCAAGCTTACTTGAGAAATAATCAGTCAGAGGATCCAAGGAAACCCTTATCCCCCATGACTTAGTTTCATCTAGGGAAAAGTTTAGGTCACCCCTTAGCACAAAATCCCTATTCTTGAATAGATAGCTGCACAAAATTATGTCCCAAAACTCCTTTATCTTTAGGGAGGGCTAAAAAATGTTTAATAAGGTTAAGGAGGTTCTACTAAGAAAATTTCAATCCCTATGTCTAAGTGTACACTCCAAAAGTTAGAGATACTTTTATAAGAAATATTTCGGCATAAATCACATGCATAAAATATTTGTCGACGCGTTTCGAACCAACTAGTGTGGTTCATCATCAGGAGAAGTTGAAGAAATAGATCCAGCTTAGCATGTTAAATAGTCTGAGCAGAGCCTCCAACGACTAACTTGACCAACGACTAATTTTGACTTTAGGACCAGGGCCAAAAAAAATATTATAATTTAATGGAAATTAGTTATATTAGGTGACCAATAAAAATATATAAATATATAAAATAATTTAAATGGTGTTAATGGTTAGTTAAAAAGGTATTGTTTAATAATTAAAAATTATAAGTTATTTAGTATTTAAATGGGAATTAGTTATATAAAGGACCTTTCTTATAATATATGTATAAATTATATGTATATATATATATATAAATATATAAAGTAATATTAATAGGTTGTTCAGATAAAAGTTAGTTAGAATTAATAAAAAATATTGGAACGAGAAAATTAAGTTAACTTTAAATATTCTAAATTGTAAAAAAAAAAAATCATTTATAGATAATTAAGAAAGTAGAAGGTTATAAAAGGTACTAATATTGAAAAAATATCGGCAAATAATAATATATTAATATATATTTATATCACATAATAAAATAAAATAAAAAATAAATCGAGAAAATACTATCAAGTTAAAAAAAAAAAATAGGAAAAATAAATAAATAATAATTAAAAATAAAAATAATAAACAAGTGAGCGACACATTCTAAAAAAAGAATGGGGGATAAGCATAGGATCAAAAGAAAAACTACAGAGCCAAAAGGAGAAACCCTGGGAGGAAGGAAAAGGAACAAGCTCCAAGGAAAAGGATCCGTGAATTAAGGGAAACATCGGAAAGCAGAAAAAGTAAAAAAAAGGGGGGGGGGGGTTGTAAAGAAAAGCAAGACTATGAAGAAAAGGTATGGATCCAGTAGCTACTGATCTTCCAGCTGTCATCTCTATTGATATTGTTCGGCCCTCTTTCAATTTCAATAGCTTCCCTGAATTTACGGCGATGGAACTGCACAACCTTGGCAATAACCTTGGCCTCCTCAATACAAACCTGATGCTTGGTCTTTTCCGCATGCTCTGCTAATGCTGAAGACTTGGTTCTCCCTTGTATTAGGTCAGTTGCATGTTTGCTGATACTTTGATGGATGAAGCGCCCTATTTCCCCGATATAGGGGGTCCCACAAGAACAAGGGATCAAGTAGACACCCTTCATGTCTTTAGGGTCAATGGGATATTTCACCGATCAGAGGGATTTGCGAATAGTGTTGAGGGGACTAAAGGTTGAGGGAATATCATACTTCTTAAGGATTCGAGCAATCTTGTTAGTGGTTCCCTGGACATAGGAAAGATGGACACCTAGCCGGCGCTCTTTAGGTTCTTTTTTAATTAACAAATTTTTAGAGGCTTTAAGGAAAGCCTTTTGACCTAGGTGCCTACTATAGCCATTCTCCATAAAGACATTAAGGAGATGGGATTTCTCCTTATCGAAGCTCTCCCTATCAGAAATCCTAACGGCACGAGTAGCGAGGGTGTTAAGAACACCCAAAATTTAAGTAGGGAAATGATGGGAATCGGCATGAAGATACTTCTCAGTATGCATTTTCTTCTGGAACACTGAGTGGGAGAGTGAACTGTCGTTATTCTTAGATATAAGAATATCCAAGAAGGGGAGGCAACCATTGACCTCTTTTTCCATAGTGAACTTAATGGCAGAGGACTGATAGTTGAGGTGATTGAAGAAGAGATCCAACTCCTCTTGGCCATGGCACCAGATGACATTAGTGTCATCTATATACCTTTTCCAGAGCTTGGGAAGGAGACGAGCTGAGGCTAAAGCTTTGGCTTCGAAATCTTCCATAAAAATATTCGCAACAATAGGGGATAGGGGTGAGCCCATGGCAACACCACAGGTTTGTTCAAAGAACTTACCCTCGAAATAGAAGAAAGTGGAAGTGAGACAGATCTCAACCAGATGTGCGGTATCAACATCTGTTAGGCGATAGATCACTTCCAAGGCCTCCTTTATAGGGATACAAGTATAAAGGGAGACCACCTCAAAGCTGATGAGAATGTCCTTAGGGTCAATCTTTATGTCTTTAACCTCTTTAACGAAGGAAGCAGAGTCTTTTATGAAGGACTCTGTACGGCCAACCAGGGGTTTGAGCTTAAGGGCAAGGAACTTAGTTAGAAGGTAGGTCGGACCACCAATGGTGTTGACGATAGGCCTTAGGGGGGGGCCTTCTTTGTGAATCTTAGGTAGCCCATAAATCCTAGGGGTGATTGGACTACTCTCAATGAGTTTATGGCAAAGGGAACTCACAGAGCTACTCGACTTGATGGCGAGAGCCACCGTCCTAGAAATTTTATTAAGAGGGTTCTTGGGCAATTTTTTATAACTACCACTATTGTAAGGATGATCTAACATCTTCTTGCGGTAATCATCCTTGTTAAGGATGACCGTAGCCCCTCCTTTGTCAGCCCTCAGAACGACGATATCATTGTTCTGGTTTAAGGATTTAAGGGCAATGAATTCCTCATTGCTGAGGTTCTTCCGAAGGGGCTTAGCCTTTCTAAGGATGACAACACAATCTTGCCTGATAGTGTTCATTATATTATCCAGAAGATCTCTAATCCCGTGTTCCATGTTGCAAATAATGTCATCCATCAGGATTTTTCTAGGGGCAAGGGAAAAGTTTAAGCCTTTGCTTAAAAGTTTAAAAACAGAAGGGGAAAAAGAAAAACCTGATACGTTAACAACTCTACTATTCTGGGAGGGAGGGGGACGAGCAATCTGGTCCAAATCATTAACCTCCTTGTTATGTTTATCATTGCTATCAAAACCAATATCATTAATGTTATTGTTAATAGATTCTATATCCTCATTTTGTTTATTAATAATATCACTAATACTAACCTGGTTATTAATATTAACATATAAATTATTATTACTATCATTATTATTAATATTATTAAGATTACATAAATTATTATTAATATCATTATTATTATAATTATTGTTATCCAAACTAATAATAATATTCATTATTATTACAATAAAATTATTAAAATTACATAAATTTTTATTATAAATATAAATATAAATATAATTATTATTATTAATATTAATAGAAATTACAAAAACTATTATAATTATTATTATTATTATATAAGGAGAAACATAATTATTATCAAGAGACAACAAATTATCAAGCCTGGGCATACTACAAGGGGAAGCTTGCAAAAAACTACGACCACGAAAGGGAGAGACCGCACCGTCGCTTGGGTTATCAGCACCAATGCTACGGGCCAAGGGAAGATTTGAGTGACTGCTAACTTGCTGAGAGGGAGCCGAAATCTTAGGAAAGCAAGCATAGATCTGCCGGTTGGTTGCCATCAAGACCTGATTAGATGCAAGTTGAGAAATCAAGGGACTGCTAACAGGCTGAGAGGGAGCCAAACTCACAGGAACACAAGCACAGATCTGCCGGTTATTTGCCATCAAGACCAGATCAGATGCAGGTTGAGAAATCGAGTGACTACTAACAGGATTAGAGGGAGCCGAAATCATAGGAACGTGAGCACAGATCTATCGGTTAACTGCCACTGAGACCTGATCCGACGAAGGTTGAGAAACCGAAGGAGAAGATATGCGAGAATTGCTTGGGTTATCAGCTGCATACACTGAGGGGGCATGCACATATTTGCGAAACGATGGAGCAGTCTGTCTAGAAGGGAGAGCAGGAGCAGAGGAGCACTGCTCAGAAACCCTTTGGACAGCATGCGGGGGCGAGGAGATAGAACCACTCGAAGGAATCGATAATAACCAAGAATGGAGGGCCGAATTTTGACAAGTAAAAATGTGGCTATGGGACATCTCCATCACCAAATGAGACCCCGCAGATTTCCGAGCTAATAATAGAAACTTCGTAGCCTGCTTCTGTCCCCTGATCTCCTCCAAATGCATTGATTTTAATGCAAAGCATGCATCAATTTTGGTCCATAGGGAGGGGGAGATCAAGTTTGAAAGCTCTAAGTGAAAACATAGAAGATCTTGAGAAAACCGACAAAGGTCTTTCCGGACCCTATTAATTTCAGATCTTAAGAGTGCTAAACTGGATTTTACAAACACTCCATGGTTAGAAGGAGTGTGGAGGTGATGGTTGATCTGAGCAAAGACTGGGATGACCGCAGAATCTCTACATATTTTCAAAAAAGCTAGATCTGTCTTCAACTTAGAGACCTGCAAGCGTGCCCGTTCAAAATGATGAACCTTAGATGCAATGGCTTTACAGTGCAGGGAATCAATGGCTGAGTTGAGGCTTCTGTGATCCATAACATTTATAAGAAATATTTCGGCATAAATCACATGCAGAAAATATATGTCAATGCATTTCGAACCAACTAGTGTGGTTCATCGTCAGGAGAAGTTGAAGAAACAGATCTAGCTTAGCATGTTAAATAGTCTTAGCAGAGCCTCCAACGGCTAACTTGACCAACGACTAATTTTGACTACGTACATTCTTACACCTCCATCCTACCATTAACCCCTCCCTAATCTTCCATTATCATCGAACGCTAAGAATTTCCAACCTTCCAACAACAATTCAAGACAATTGGCTATTGAATCCCCTTCGCCAAGGGTTACTTGTAAAACTATAATGTTCAAGTTGTTGAGTTCCACCAATCTTCTCAATGCATGTTCTTTGGAGGGACATGCTAACCTTCAACAATTGAAAGTGAGTAATTTCATTTGGAAACCACTCTTGTGGCTTTCAATCCTCTAAGTTCCCCTTGAATGGATTTTTTCTCTCTCGCTGCTAGATCTTCTCTAGCTTATTCTTTTGCTTTTGATAATCTTGATTTTTTTCCTTGGCCATGGCCTTTAATGGGGATTGAGTCGTAAGAGCCAAACCATGGAGAAAATTTATCATTTTGAGAGGTGACCATCACAAAGCGTAAATTATACACTATCGCTTTCGTTCCAGTCAAGTCAGATGAATCTTTGGAGGGAGAGGTCACCGGGTGATCTGAAATTGATAAAAGGTATTATAGACTATGTGTGAAGTTGCTTATGTTACTTAGTGCAACGGATCAATAAGATTGCAAATAACATAGACACTTAAACAATTATAAAAATGCAATCAGACACATCAACACAAACAAAATTGATAAAGGAGTTCACTAGACTTCCTGGCTACGTCTCCTGGTCCTAGCTTCCAGTGCTGACCTCTTTATCATGTCCTCAAATGGTTGTTACAGGTGTGATCTCAAAAACATAGTCTCAACGCAGAAATGGAACTCTCCACTATGTTCCGCTCGAAACTTGAAGTCGCAATGAGCATACACACGACTGTACTGGTCAACCTGGCCTCCAGACCCCCTAGAACAGTTCACCATACACTCCTTTGAACACTCTCTATCAACTTTTCTATGTTATGGTGTTTATATAACACGTTTTAGTTACAAATTGCAATAAATGTGGAACAAATTTGTTTATAATAGAAACAATCTATAAACAAAAGGATAGGCGGGCGTGGGTGGACCCCGACCATCTGGCCTTTCCCTGGCACTGATCTTGAGAACAAACCATCTAACAACTATCACGTCCTACTCTTCAATTGATCCGGACAACCTGCATAGTTGATCTATTCTCTTCCATCCAACAGCTATTGCGCAGTTTCGTGCTTGAACTAGCACGTTCGCTATTTCTCCAAAGGCATGTGATAAAGTGGTTTCGGGAGGCTACATGTCAAGCATTGAGTGAAATCATGTGATCCTGGTCTAAAACCACTTCTTTCCTTGAGGGCACGCTATAAACCATTTACCACCCTCCTGTCGGAACTCAAAGAGTTTAGCTCCTTTTTCATAGTTTTATCGTGTCCATTTTCCTAGATAACTTGCCTACATGTTTCAACACGATATGCGTCGATCTCCTTTGATCGGATGATCTCCACTCTTGACCACTGTTCCTCATTTCTTGAGGTCTAAACCAATCTCTGATTGCCACATCATCTTTTGCGCTGACATCATTAGGTACCTACGACTCTTTCCCGGGTTGCCACATGTCCTGCTGACATATGCTTTGATTCTTTGACCTGAATCTTTGATTAGCTCTAATTTCCTTGTTTGAACTCGTATTTGCATGTGGTTTGCACCATTGGATTTGTATTAATGAGCCATTCGACATTTTTCCATTTCACTTGTATTTGAAGACTTTTGATCTGGAGGCTATGCTGAATCCATTTTGGATCACTCCACCCCACTGGAAGCTTTTGGTCCACCAAAAGTTGGTTTTAGCTATCGAATAAGTGAGGATAAAGTTCCTTCACTTTTCCAATTTCTATCCATCGTACTTTACTTGGATTTGTACCTTTGAGTCCAACTCTTAGGCACTCAACATCCCCTCGTCGTGAATTTCTTATCCGCTTGTCAAGAATTGTGTCCTCCTGTAACTCATTGAGATACTCAGGCAACAAATTGTCAATGGAAGGTAGCTGACCTTGCTCCTCGGGATCTTCAATCAATGGAGGTTCATACAACCTCAAGTTTTCAACATTAACGACTGAATAGATTTGCATAGAAGCTGGTAGATTAAGGCAAAAAGCATTTTCACCAATTTTATTAAGTATTTTGAAAGGACCATATCTAATTGGTTTCAACATTTTACCTTCCCCTTGCAGTCTTTCTTTGCTGATGTACAACCAGACTTGATCACCAACTTGAAAACTATGCTAAACTCAATGCTTGTCATGTCACATCTTATACTTGGCTTGACTTCTTTCCCACTGTTCCTGTATTTCCTGGTGAATTTCCTGGATTTTTTCAATGAACTTGGTTGCTTTGTCCACATCACCATGTCCATCAATTGCTATGTCTTTACCAAAGACAAAATCCAAGGGAGGCTTTGGTATAAAACCAAAACAAGTCTCAAAAGGAGATCTCTGAGTAGAAGAATGTTTGGCATGGATTCACTTCTCAATCCAAATATAACTTTCACAAAAGCACAAATTTTTACAATAAAAGGAAATTCAAAAGACAATTGCAATAAACACACCAGATTTTTACAATGAGTGTAAGGCAACTAATTATTAATGCTAATAAAATAAAATTCAAATGACAATTGCAATAGAAAAACTAGATATTTACAGTTAGTGTAAGATAACTAATTTTTAATTTTGAAAATAGAACCCGAGGAACTGACAATTCATTTTTAGTTCCAACAATTCACAATCTAAATTTTCAAGTAGAAATGTGTTGTTCCCTCTTTCTTCTGCAATATTGAAGGGGACAAGACACAGTGGATCAAATTTTCCATGTTTTCCTTTGTCCTCCCATCGGAAATCCAACCTGATAACTAAATCTCCTAACTAAAGAGGTTTGTCCTTGGCCTTCTTGTCAAACAAAGATTTCATTTTCTGTTGATAATTGGATAGTTTTTCCTGCACCTGTTCTCTATTCTCCTAAAGATCAACCAACTGATTAATCCTCCTTGTCAAGGGACTTGGATCCTTTTGAGCTTCTTGTAACAACCTTGCTACTACCATTGCTAGTTGAATTGGGAAGACAAAAAATTTGCCATACACTAACTCAAAAGGTGATTTCCCAGTGGGTCGTTTAGGAATTACTTGGTTGGCCAATAGAGAAAACTTCAGTTGGGAATCCCAATTCATTTGGTTTTCAATGATTGTCTTCTTTAGAACCCTCACCATAGCTTTGTTTAAGGACTCAGCCAAACCATTGCCTTGAGAGTAGTATGTAGTGTAGTTTCCAATAATGATATTGTATTTATGGAAAAAATTAGTGAACTTGGCATATTTGAATACTTGAGTGTTATCAGTGATTGTTTTGAAAGGGAAACCAAAGTGGGACATTATGTTCTCCTCCATGAAATTTATCACAATTGAATCTGTAGCATTTCTAGCTAGGATTGCCTTTACCCACTTGGTGAAGTAGTCACTGGCTGTTAATATCCATTTGTGTTGGCCACTAGATGGTGGGTTGATCTCTCCTATGAATTCTAGTCTCCACTATCTAAAAGGTTCCTCCACATGCACAGGAATTAGGGGGAGAGGAGAAAACTTCTGTCTTTTAGCAAACACCTAGCATTTATGGCACCTCTTGACTTTGTTATAGTCATCCTAGAACAACTTAGGCCACTAAAATCAAGCCTTGAGGATTTTGTGTGACACGGTCTTCTTGCTGCAATTCCCTCCACAAACTCCTTCAAGAAACTCCCCAATCACCTTATGGTTCTATCCTTCCACCAAACATAGCAACAATACCCCCACAAGGTCCCTCTAGTAGAGTATGCCATTGGATATGATATATTTATGGGCTTGCAACCTCAGGCTTCGATATTTGGAGGCATCCAGCCCTAATGAGCACCTCAAGATCAAGAGGTAATGAATGATATTTTTGTACCATGGTGATCCCTCACACTTCACATATATTTTCTACTCATATGATTTAATATTGCTCTAGTGATCCTGTGGTTTGTCTTTCGGTCAGGTCTATCCCTATTGCTTGGTAGTTAGATTCATAAAAAACCTTGGCTAGCCCTTGGCCTTTAATTAGTTTGATAGGCTTTATTTCCAGCTCGTATTCCTGTATTTTTCTATCTACCTGCCCCTCTTTCCCTCATTGTGTCCTTTCACCAGGATGTCCTTGACTACCGTTGTTGGGACAAATGTTGTGATCTTAGATTGCAACACATATACATGAAATACCTTTAGAGGCTTGACTAGTGCATAAGCTTGTTTCTCCAATATATTATATCTTAGTTCAACATCCCTTAGTACTTGGCTGAAGAAGATGATGGGATGCTCACGACCCGTTTTATTTTTCTGTAGCAGCATTGCGGGAATGGGTATGTGGAGAGGCAGAAGAAAAGATGTAGAATGGTGTTGCATAGTCAGGATTGGCTAACATTGGGGCTTCAACCAAATATTCTTTGACTCTGCTAAAAGAATCATGGGGGATGGTGCTCCACTTAAATTTGTTTCCCTTCTTTAGCATGTCTGTGATACCTTTAACAATCTCTGCGTAGTTGGGTATAAATCGCCTCAAGAAATTTATTCTCCCCAAGAAGGCTTGGACTTCTTTCTTATTCTTGTGCAGAGGAATGTGGCTGATGGCTTCAACCTGTTTAGGATCAATATTCACACCCTCCTGCGATACTACATGTCCTATCAACTTCCCCTGACTTTGGGCGAATTGGGATTTCTTAGGCTTCAAGGAGAGACCACATATCCTGCACATCTCAAAGGTGTGTTCTAAGTGAAGAATGTGTTCCTGGAAAGGATTGCAATGTCATCCAATTAAACCACCACGAATTTGTCTCGCTCCCCCATGAAATATATGTCCATGGCTCTCTGCAATGTGGCCCCTACATTTATCAGTCCAAAAGGCATGTCAGCATACATAAATTTTCCCCATGGGGTGGTGAAAGTGATCTTTTCCTGATACTTGGGATGAACAACCACTTGATTATATCTAGAGAACCTATCCACCATAGGCATTTTGGTTGAACCAACCACCTTCTGCAATATATTATCCATCTATGGATGTGGGTAGTTGTCTTTCAAAGACGCCTTGTTTAGGTTTTGGAAGTCTACACATAGCCTTATCTCTTTGTTCTTAGTATGAACTGAGCATAGATTTGCTATCCACTCAAAGTATGATAAAGGTACTATAATCTTTGCCTGTAGCAACTTCCTTGTATCCATTTCAATGGAGGGGATTAAGAGTGGATTTATTTTTCTGAGTTTCTTCTTCTGCTCTTCTAAGCAATCTTATGATGTATGATGTTAGTATCAGACATTTTGAAATCATCATAATACCAAGCAAAAACATCTTTGTAGGCTTTGAAAAGATCTAAAACCTTTGTTTATAATGCAAGGGGATTCCTTTGACAACTTGATCATCTAAGGCTCCTCCTCTAATCCAATGGTGCAATATTGTACTTGATCATCCAGCTCAGGGGATATTTGTTTGGAGCCTATGTCGTATTTATTAAAAAACCTCTCTAGTGGGACTAGTCCGCAAGGGATATTGTTCCCTTTTAGTTACAAAATTTTGTGCCCAGCCACTACATCTTTCCATGAAGCAACTTCTTGGTCTGCTTGTTGTTCTTCTTCTTCTTGATCGATGGTGGAGTTAGAAAACTCCCCAATGACCTCTATGAATTGTTTCATTTGTTCATAATCTTTGAACACTTGTTAGTGCTTAGTGTTATCAGGTACAGAGGGTCCATACTTGACTTCCACCTCATATCTGAGAAGAGGATTTTGAGGGGGCTTGAAAGTACTTGTAGCTACAACAAGAGAGTCAGTCATCCTATTTTCTTCCCTAGGCAGAAACTAGATGTTGAAGGCCAGGAAGAAATTATCAATTATGTCCTAGACTTCATTTTAGCACGTCCTCAATCTGGGGTGTTTGGCGTGGCATTGGTTCCTGATTTGCTTTACGACCAGCGCAGAGTCTCCATAAATTGTTAGACATTCAATATTTAGATTTTTTGCAGTCTATAACCCATGGAGGATTGCTTCATACTCTGCCATTTTTTTGGTTGCTTCAAATTCCAACTTGAATGAGAGGGGTATCAGGTGGTCTTCAGGAGATACCAACAATACTCCTACCCCATTTCCCTCTTTTGAATTAGCTCCATCAATATATAATTTCCATACTTTGTTTTCGCTTGCATGCTGATGTTATGATGGTCATGTTAGGTGGATTGATGTTTCTTTTGTGATGGCCTCATCTTCTTCTAGAAATAGGCAAGAGAGGTCACTTTATTTTCCATAGACTGGGGACTTCTTTGAGCCTTTAGCTGAGGTCACAGTTTTTACAAACTTGGATTCTCTATATAGCCTCCTTTGCTCTCCTCGAAAGGTGGGAATGGTGGCATAAGTTAGATCCAATTTGATAGAGCCCCGTAACTTGGAACTCCAATATCTAGATAGCAGCATGCCAAAATCAGGAGGTATATCTTCCACTACTATGTCCATTACCATGCTCTTCTTAGGGACCTAATCTAGGATCACCACCAAATCCTTTATCATACCTAAACATTTGACCCTCTTGGAGTCAAAAGAGTAAAGGTCCTTGTAGGGCCTGGTGATTTGCAAGCCAAGTTTTTCCATTACTTCCAATGGGGGTGCTATGAATCCTGGGAGTGTTATGAAATTGATGGGAGAATGAATAGATTTGAGCTTTATAGGCAAGTTGCTTCAAAAGCTTAGGTGGTGCAACATAAATATTTATCTTTTCAAGCTCCCTTTGAAGGTTGAATGTAGATTGACACCTCCTATCTCAACTTCCCCTTTACTACCATTAGTGTTTTTCTGCAAAATAGGTGCTTCCTTTGTTGTGTGATCCTCTAAGAAATTTCTTTCCTTATTCAAGGGGACTCTTATCCTGGCAGGGTCAGGATTCAGATTGCCTTTCCCTTTGTTCGATACTAGAAGGGTAACTTCGGGAGTAGTTTCCTCCTATTTCACTGGTTCTCTTAACCTTTTTTTTGAAGATCTTAGGTTATGTTTACATTGTACTAGTTGTGCCAACATGAACTCTGCAAACTGTTTGCAATAATAATCCATATCTTGCTTATCTATTATTTCTCCATCCTGATTGACCTCTTGGTGAACCATATTCTCTTGTTATTCTCAGAGAAAGAAGAATATAAGTTTCACTGCATCTCCTGTGCATCTGACCATTGCTTATTGGGATCATCTTCTAAATATAGAGGACGAGGGATCTAATCTGGTTGTTCCTTTCTTTCCCTTGGTAGTATATGTAATGGAGGCCTTCTATATTGTCGGTTATATCCCCGATTGTTTCCTTGAGCATTCAGTTTGGACAAACTCTTGTTATCAATTTTGAGTTTTCCAACCTTATGTGACAAACTCCTGATGATTTTATCCTCCTCCAACTTTTGGTCTGGTGATTCTCTGGTTTGACCAGAGGAGGAAGCTTCTTCTTTACCTTTTATATTCTTGGTTGTTTCCTGCTTTCCACATGACTTCACCATGGCAGAAAAATTTGCTTATACCTCTAGAGCATTGACCTGGAGTTGATATAAGGTAGGAGACTTCCTTTCTCTTAAGGTGAAATCAAAGTCAGATTCAAAGGCTCCCAAGTAAGCTACCTGAAAAATAGCTAGAGGAGGTTTTATCTCAATAGGAAAGTTGTTATACTGCTTATTAAAATATGAGACATTCTCCTTTGTCTTCTTCCTGATGGCATTAAACTCTGTGAGGAGGCACTCATGGTCTCTCTTCTCACTACATTTTTGTGTGAAGGAGGTTTCCAGTTCCTCCCAAGTGGTGATGGAGGCATCAAGGAGGGTTTTAAACCATTTTCTAGCTTCTCCATCAAGCGATTGTATAAAAAGTCTGAGTACCACATCTAACTGTTCTACATTCAGGTTCTCAACAAAATAAAATAAGGCCTGAATGTGTCTCTGATCAGAATTATCATCTTCCCCATTAAACCTTGGAAACAGATTCAAGTAGTCCTGGGGCATAGCACTTAACTTTTAAGGGTTGAGGTAAGTCAAGAGGCGCATACTTGTTTAGTAAAAATCCTGGAAGAGCCATTTGGATTGGTGTAGGAGGATTATACTTTGGTTAAGGAACTGAGGTCAAGACCACAGGGGTTGAAGGGGAAGGAGGCTATGTCAGGGTCTTAGGAGCAAGTGCTGAATTATGAGCAATAGTGGGCTAAGAACTAGAGGAAGAAGTGACAAAGACTGGAGAGATGGTAGTAGAGGCGGCGGGATTTTTCTCTCTCCAGACATTTTTGAAAATTAATTTTTCAGGGTTAGGAACAAATGGGGCTTTCTGTTGTGAGGTGTGTGAGCGGGTGTGGGCCCTTCTAAAAGCTAGGGTGATGAATGATAATTAGGGGGTGTGTGGAGTCACCAAGGTTATGTTAATGCAATCAAAACAGACTTCGCTCACCTACGCGAAGGGTGCTCAATTTGTTGTGTCCTAGGAAAAAATTCATTCAATATGTTCCGCAACAATAGCACGAGAAGATGTTGTCACTCCAGAGACAACCTTGGATTACTTATAGGACTAGTGCCTGGGTAAATCTAAATCAATGTGCCTCAAATGATTCTCAAGCAGGAAGAGACACCACTAGTATTCTATACATAGATATCAGAGAGTTGGTTCTTTCACTGAAAGATATAAGCCATATGTTTCAGAATTTCCACACACATATAGTTCCCAGAAATATAATAGAAATAGTGGGGGCGAAGCACTTCAAAGACTTATAGTTTAATCAACTTTATAAGATAAATGATAGAAGACAAATAAAAGGTATAACTTAGGATATAGAGCTCAGAGTACCAAGAATTATATATATAAAATATAGAGCCCAAAACCATAATAATTACTATAATTATCTGAGTGACAGGAAGACGTAATGGATAGAGAAGAAATGAATGATACGCTTCATGCAATATAGTTTTGGATATATAATTTCAACCCTTCACATAGGCACATGCATTGACACTTTAATGCAGATGAATCTGTAGGCAAGTTTGAAATATCAGAGTATCTATTATCCCATGAATTCAAAGAGGAAAACATACAAGATGAATGAAATAGAGTAACAGAATGTAATACATCAAAGGAGGAATCACCGCTAGTGCTATAGTATTCTACAAGATCTATGTGGCTAAGTGATACATTTTTCACAAAAAAATCCCACTTTCTTCTAGATTTGAGAATCCTTTTTAGTGTTGCGACCCCCTATTTATAAGAAGAGGAGGCTCTTTCAATCATGGTTTCATACATAAAATCCCGGGCCGAGTTTTCAGCTATCAAGTCAACTTGCTCTCTCAACCAAGGGAGGTTCTGTATCCAAAAAACGCTAAGAACAATAATAATTGCAGAACAGGTGAGAAGTTAATGCAAAATCCCAATTCCCCATCTTTGTAATCACTTTTGTTTAATGGATGCATTTAATTCATGACATATGATCCTGCACTTCTCAACTAAATCTCATCATTCTATTTTTAAGACCTTCAGCACCGACGTTAAGAAGTAGTTATGAAGAGCTATTTCTTGGGGGTGCCCATACTTGGTTTTAAATGGTCCCTCTCTCGATTCACTATTACAGCCTCCTCTGGGACTGACTTTATCACTTTGGCCATAAATGTTCTACTGAATCCTTCAATGCTCTACTCTGCTTGGTCTCAAAGGCTTGATCTCCTATATCTCCCTCTACGACTGCTTTCAACGTCGACCTTGTCGATTTCTGCCATAAAAACATTTTGAGATCAATCGGCGCCCTGATCGGACTTGAGGGTGTGTTCTTAGTTTAATGATAGAAGTATCAATGGGCACAAGAATTCACCTCTTCATACAAGCGAAAGGGCACATGCTTATGCCATTAGGATGGTTGAAAGGGAACCTTTGAATTTTTCCCTTAGCCTTTCTTTATTATAGCTCCTTTATCGAAATTCCTTATACAACTGGGGCTAGAACCAAATCTCAATGCTTTTGGTTGCCAAATTTCTCAATGACTATGTGGGGGGCCTTTTTCTTTATATTTTAGAAGTCCCTCATTGGCTGCTTTCCTGGACCCGAACTCTTTCTAAATCAAAACTCATAACTTATCACAACTGGAGGAGGAATCCTGCATATCACAATCTCATTGCACCGTTGTCTTAAGCCTTAACCCCTTAACTACTATGATCACTGATCTATGGGATGAAATAATTAATACCACGTGTCACCCTATCAGTGGTGACATGTGGCACCCGGAAACAGCCCCATAGGACCCCTGAAAATGCAAAAAATGAGTGACACATGTCCACTAGCCACGTCAGCGTCCATACTACCATGTCTTTTTTGACGTCATCTTCCATGTTAGCTTCGAGAACCAATCACATGCTAACACATGGCCCCCTGGAGGAGGGAGAAAAAGGTTTTCTCAACCCTTGTTTTGTCATGCTTTTCCTTTGTAAACGATTTTCCCGACCCCCTGACAACGTTAACAAAAAATAGAAAATTGGCACCCATAAGGTATTTGAAGCTTTATATTACAGGACTACTGTGATGTGGGATGTGGGATACGGGATTATGGCATGTGGAGGAGAGAGAAGGGGGGTCGCCCACCCCCGAAGGTGCGATAATATATCACAAATCGTCCTCCCCCCCCACATGTTTTGGAGTATGCCTTAATAGATGGATTGTTGGATCTGCGGGATGTGGGATGCGATATCGACCGTCGAGACTATGATATGCCGATGTCCTTGGTTGTGTTCTCCAAGGATCCTGCCAATGGCCGATTGTGATAAATGCTCTGCCCGAACCTGTCGCCTACCAATATGCAATATTGGCGATCAACGAATCATTGTTTCTCATTTCGTTAGTGCTCCATATCCATCTATACATCGATATGTGATATGTGATGAGCCTCCTCGGTCCCAATTGCAATTTTTTTCCATCCTTAGCCATTTTCCTCAATTAGCTGGGCTTTTCAGGGGCAATCTTCTACAGGCTCTAACTTTTGATCCAAGAACCCTTTTTGGACTCTTTATACCACTCTAAATATTTTATCCAAGCATTATGCAATGGAGAGGATCTTATTAAGCTCTGATAATTTCTATGTCTCAGGAAATGGCTTCAACTTCACTGTTCTCATCCATCCTGGACCACTGATCATTTGCAAAGAAGTGAGTGAGCAGTAAATGACAATAGTAGCTATTCTAACTTTCATGTTCTCTCAATAATCATGCAACCTAAAGAACTTCCTCATACCAAGCAATCATGCTTCTGCATCCTGTGATTTATTCATCTCTCCATTAAATATAGGTGAATTTTCTTTCTTAAACTTGTCCAAAAAATATCCCCAATCACTCCTCTTGTAAAGGTGATAAAAATGATGACCATAATGCCTATTAGAATGAGAACTAGAGTAGTACCTGTGTCCATCACCTCTCCTATTCAGAGTATCCAACAAACTTCCCCCTCTCCCTATGTCATCTCTATCTGACCTATGACCACCATCAAAATTTTGCTGCCATATCCCTTATTGGTTCTGTCCTCCTACTCATGGTTGATCTAAAGTGGTCATGTCACTACAATTCTAACAAACTTTGAAGTATCACTGCATTTACTTATTCTTGTTTCTCTTGTGCCTGTATGATTCTACCATTTTCTACCTTACAAGTCCTTATTTCTACCTTTAAGCTTCTCAGTGTGTCTGCCAAATCAGAAGATTTCCCAAAACCACGTTTCTCATCTAATCCATAGGGAGAGTGTTGGGATGTCATGTTAGCTAAAAAAAATCGGAATAAACCAATTTACTTTAGCATAATATGGGGAGGATACCTCGTCAGCAAGATCAAAAAATCAGCATAATACATGTATAACGTAATCATGAAAACATATATAAATATAACATGCAATCATATAACCATATAACCATCATTCCCACTAGAGTCTGATCATCAATGCATAATCATATCAACTACTCATACCATGATCTCATGCTTGACAAAAACTGACACATCATTTTCAACTTGACCACATATGAATATAAACATGCATAAACAATGCACAATCAACCATACACTCATGGTGACACACCAAACAACACCATCAAATTCCCATGGTGACCTCACTACAGCCATAACCCATACCATACAAATGAAACTAGCACATTGTCTTACAAAATAAGGAACACATATGCAACCAACATGAATGCATGACCAACACACATCTCATCTTGTCTAAGGGGTGAACCATGATCTGATACTACTTTGTCACACCCTCCTCACACATATACCCAAGTAACTCACAAACCGAGGTAAACATGTGACAAGAAGTTACTATGATATGATTTGATTAGATATGTGTTAGTTAAGGAAGTGGAACTAATGGAAACACCCATACAATCCTTCCACATCAGCAACAAAACTCCCAAGAGGCATCCCAACCAATTAGGTAACTAGCCCCTAAGACCAACTTAGTTTTTAGACCATTAAACCCTTGGACGCTCCCTTGATATGGGAAAGAATGCATCCGGGAGTCTCTAAATGCTCCCACAACATGGGTATGCATGCATCCATGGACTTTTATGCCCAGTGTTATGCCTATGTCTCTGATATTTGAGCCACTTTTTCAAGCCTAGGTCATTGCCAGTTACCAAATGTCACTTTCAAAATTGAAATATAACAAAAAAACAATGATAAAAATGTTGTTACTTGACTGGACCCCTACTTCCCATGATGAAAATTTTTCAAACATGTCACAAATATGTAATATATAGGTTTAAAAAACAAATCTGAGTATAGGGATATCGTACTCATCTGAGAACCACTAAGAAGCATTGATGCCTCAACACATTAGCTGTAGTTTTATCCATTAGGCCATAGATACACTGTTCATTCATTTACAAGGAAAAGCATGATGAGAGCCATACATAACCAATGTCATAATACATGCTCATAACTAGCATAACAACAACAAAAATACCAAGGAAACAACAACCATATAATCCACATATAAACCAGTACAATACTCATGAAACAACAAGGATAAATAACCTCATAGTAATGATGCAAAGGCAAGCAAGGTTTTGGACTTCAATGAACCACTTGACCAAGTCAAATCCCAACACTTGAATTTGACTCTCCTGTAATAAAAGTTGTCTCCTACTTAAATCATCTAAAATTTTATTAGATTGACCTTTGATGTGCTTTAACAAAAATGTAGAACTATGCAAGTAATCAAGCCACATAATATGTTTTTGGTTCAACTTAGGCTACTGCATTTTATACTAAAGAGCATGATTATCAGTGGATAAAATAAATTATCTAGACAAAAAATAATGCCTTCATTTCTTAAGAGCTTGAACCACTGAAAAAAAAACATTTTTCATAGGCTATGTAATTTCTCCTAGCCTCATTCAACTTCTCACTATAATAGGATATGGGTTTTTCCTCCTAGCTAAGTACTGCTCCAATTGCATCATTGTTGGAATCAATCTTTACTTGAAAAGGATTATTAAAATTTGGAAGAAGAAACACTGGTTACTACTTAATCTTCCTATTCAACGTTTGGAACCCTTTTTCAATTTCATCAGTCCACCTAAATGGTTGTTGATTCTTCTTCCCTATCTCTATAATTGGTGCACTCATCCTACTGAAATTTCTAATAAACTTCTTGTAAAAACTCGCCAAATCATTAAAAATTCTAACTTCAAATTTTTTTTTTAGGAGAGGGCCATTCAAGGATAGTTTTCACCTTACCTAGATCCATCTTCAATCCTTCATAAATCATAAATCTAGATATACAAGCTTTGACTTTAAAACAAAACATCTCTTCAAACTCACAAGTAACTTTTATTGCGGAAATTTCTTCAACACACACCATAAATGTGTTAGATGCTCCTCCTTTGTTTGACTATACACTAAAATTTCATCCAAGTGATCAATCACAAACTTCCCTATGAATTCTTTTAGTACCTCATTCATCAACCTCATAAATGTACTAGGTGCATTAGATAGTCCAAATGGCATGACCATCCATTCGTACAAACCTTCACTAGTTTTTAATGCAGCCTTCCACTCATCTCCCTCTTCAATTATGATTTGATGGTATCCACTCTTTAAATCGATTATGGAAGACCAATAGGAACTACTCAAATAATCCAATAAATCATCCATTTGTGGTAGGGGAAAATGACATCTTATTGCAATTTTGTTTAGGGCTTTAGAGTTTGTACACATACACCATCCTTCTTTTGAGTCAACAATGTAGGCACAACACATGGAATAAAACTCTCCATAATCAATAGCTTATATAACAACTCTTGCACTTGTTTTCTGATCTCCTCATTCCCTTTAGGTGTCACGCGGCAGGCAACTTTATTAGGAAAACTAGCTCCTAGTATCAAGCCAATGTGATGACTGATACTTCTTACTCATGGCAACTCACTGGGAAAATCATCCACCACAATATCATGATACTCCTCCAACATCTCTTTAATTTCTATAGGAAAATTAGAGATAGTACTAGAAGTAAGAATTACTCTAGGCTTATAAATAATAACAAAATTTACCTCCTCTGGCTTCATCTATAGTATAAATTCCTTGCTACTCATCAACGCTGCCTTTGAATCACTACTTCCAAAAGTCCCTTCTTCCTATAATGGCAACAAAGTATGTTTGATGTGATCCTTCTAGAATTTATAAGTGTTCCTATTACCATGATGTACCATACTTCTATTAAAATACCATGGTCTTCCAAGAAAAATGTGACACACATCCATCGACATCACATCACAAAAAAATATTTTGGAAAACGCCTCAATCACTGCAAGGGAAGAGTAGCATCAAAGAAGGAAGATTAGGGAAGCTCTTGAGATTATAAAACACCCCCAAAATCTCAATCGGGACAATGGTATTGAGATTAGTGGTAGTTGGTTCCACTTAATCAAAAGGTTAGAACCTCCAAAAACTTCCAAGGTAATGAGGTAGGTTTTTTTTTTTGA
>APFE031033134.1:2240-26857 GCA_000404065.3 Pinus taeda | reverse complement strand
ATTATTAATAATGAAAATGAAAAATTAAAATTAAAATAAAGTTATTAGCCGAGCTTCAATAAAAATATTTATTTAACTATTTATCCTTTCTCAAAGCTTTTCTTCTATCATCATTCAGATTGGTCCTGATGATGGATCCCTGTTGGGATTTGAAACGTTGACAGAAATATGGTTTCTACTGTGGATACTTCAAGACTAAGCTCAAAAGAAATCAACCACAAATGCCTAAAATCCAAAAAAATATTTTCTTTGTAGCTCTCAATTTGTAGCTCAACCTCACATTGTTCATTGACCAAAACCTTATCTCCCTTCTGTAGCCAAGACACCTTGTAGGGTGTTGGGTGCTTCTGTTTCTTCAACTACATTTTCTCTACAACCTCTGTGGACACTACTACTATCAATCACAACTTTACAACACTTACCTTAGACCTTGCAAACAATTCAGAACAAGGCTCTACTTTGAGTTATCTCAATAGCTTCCTTCTCTTGCTTAAGAAACAACTTTTTCACCATCAAGGCTTCAACTATCTTTGTCACATTCTCTACTTCTTGCACCTCTACCTCCTCTTCTACTAGAGTTGCAACAACATTCCTTTAGTCTGTTTCTCTATTCTCTAGAAAATAATAGGCCATGTGTCCAAGCTTTCCACACTTGTAGCAACAAACTTCTCTCCTTCCTCTGCCTCGTGCTATGGAAAAGGATCTTTAACCTCTAGAATCACCTTCCTACTATCATTGTGGACGAGAGCTACTAACCCCATATTTAGTTGGAGTATACCTCCCTTTGATTTAT
The DNA here is from genome assembly GCA_000404065.3 of Pinus taeda. Classification (NCBI taxonomy): domain Eukaryota; kingdom Viridiplantae; phylum Streptophyta; class Pinopsida; order Pinales; family Pinaceae; genus Pinus; species Pinus taeda. The sequence continues at coordinate 26,064 of APFE031033134.1, read as the reverse complement.
TGTTGTCCTATGCTTCTAGGAGCTCCTTTTCCTTTTCCTACTTGTTTCGTTGCAAGCTTCTCCTCTGTTTTCAGAGCTAATTGGTATGCCTCCTCTACTGTCCTTGGTGATAATATATTTATTTGATCTTGAATGTCCAATTTGAGCCCATTAATGTACCTTGCATTCTTCTCTGTAGAATCTTCCACATATCCAACTGTAATGTTCACTTTGTAGAGCTCTTTTATATATTTCCCGACTGTCATGCCTCATTGTCTAGGGTTATGCATACTATTAAACAAATTCACCTAATAATCTTTTGGTATAAACTTACCTCTAAGTTTTGCTACCATCCTTTCTGAGCTCTTGATATTTTTCTTATTTTTTCTTCTTCTGTCTATCTGCACACCATCCCACTAGAGAGTTGTATGTCCCTTTAATTGTGTCATTGCAAAATTGACCTTCTTCTCTTCCTCTATTTCCTCATATTCTAAGAACTTTTCCATTTTGTAATCTAGTCAATCAAATCCATTGGACACATACTTCCTTTGAAGGAAGATAGTTCTAATTTTGGTTTCATGACAGAACCCAAAACTACCCTTAGAACCTTAGCCTCTATTGGTTCTTCTACTACTTCTTCTTCTAAAGTTTGTTCCTCCTTAGAACTCTCATCTCTAGCTTCTGGTTTTCTATGTTGACCAGTCTTTGTTGCTACCATTTTCTCCTCTAGCCCCTGCATTTCCCACAGTACCTCTCTGTTAGTAACATACCTTTGTCCTGGTCCTCTTGTGCCTCGTCTAATGCCTATCTTTAACTATTCAAGTCTCGATAAATATTTTCTTAAATTATCCCTTTTGGAGTTAGTTCCTTTAGCTTGGTGCTTCCTTCAAACCACTGAATCAATCCTTGTTAAAATATACAATGGGAAGCTCAAACATAGTGAGAGGATTACAAAGGAGAAACAACGAAAAAATTCTCCTGGTTGACCATACAATCCTGTGATCCCGGGTCCCTGAAACTCTTTAAAATTGTAATTAAAATGCCTTATTGGATTTTAACCTTTCGGTATGGCCCATGTGACCTTTAATAAATGAAAATCTCACCAATCATGCTCGCTCTCTTGTGAACCACACAACCCCATCACTTAACAGATCCGGGTGATGAAAAGTATTTATGTCACCGACACTTGTGAGCCTGTGGTGCTTAATTAAAATAACATATGGGACACTAATATTTCTAGCCTTTCTAGGCCTCCAGGAAAAACCACTTCTGAGTGACATTTTGGCACTTGAAAGATACAGGAAACAGAAAGAAGTTTCCATCATTTCCACTTGAAGATCCAGTGTCCTGACACAATTTTAAATAATGTTACAGGATCCAATATTTATAGGCTAAAATTTTGTTACGAGATTCCATTGGTAAATGGTCCCAGGCTCTGTCAACTAACATGCTCTTCCAAAAGGTGAAAAATGGCTAAGTTTTGGCCCTTTTAGTGTTAATTCCAGTTCAACTCTCTGGCACCTTTCAACCCTCTATGCTCCTTTTAGTCTCTCCTATCAGCTCTGCAAAACTTTTTAAGGTAACTCCTCTTCCTTCTTCACTCTCTTGCAACCACTACGATGTGATCTTGTCATTTTACAAATCTTAGGTTCAATAATAAAAAATACAGGGTTTATTAACTCTATGTGGTTTTTTTTTTTTTGCAGAAGGACTGGTTATGCCAATACAAAGTTCCCATACAAAAATTTCACTCTCATACTCTGGCTAATATTTCTCATTAATCAAATAAATATTTAAAAGTACATCAATTTGGTTCAATTCCTTGAAGATAGGGTCTAAGGACCAAATTGGGGAAAATTAAAACAAAACGACAACCACTATAGAAAACTATCTAATTTATAGAATTACATGGAAAATTAAAAGAAGTACTAGCCTAACAACCCACTCATTGAGGAACCAACTCCTCTAGTGAATGATTTTGACCTCTTAGTCAATGAGAATTATGGATGGCCATGCATTAGTTTCAAAAAATTGAAGAGCTACAACAACTAAGAAGGAGATTGAGTGAGGGTCGTGTTGCTCTTACAACCTCATAACAATTGTTCCACTTGCATGCATGGGAAAGAGGAGAGATTTGTAGTTCGCACATGTGTGCGGATAGGGATATTTTTGTGGTGGTATGGTAGATTGAGTGCATAGTAGGAAGATTGATGTATCTTGGGAGTTTTCTCTTGGTGCAAATTTTCTAAAAACTTTCCCTTCTGCAGAAGATAATAAAAGATACACAAAGTTTGTTGGTTTTCCCTAGAGTTGGGGTTTGCTAGGTATATCTTGTGTTTTATGTGTTGAATGTGTTTGTATTCTGATTTATTATTTCCTTTGTGAATGCAAATTAAAGAATTTAGTGTATTTGAAATTTAAGTTTCCTGAACAACTATTGTTTCTATTTATGGTTTTTACACTTAGAAATTTGTGAATCGCTTACAGGGTTTTAAATAAATCTAATATGTTATTAGGGCTTAGCCTTTGATTCAAGACAAAAAATAGTTTTTGTCTTCATGAGTAGGTTTTCCAATTTAGAGGGATCTGAATTCACCAAGTCAATTTGGCCACTAAGGTTTCTGGGGAGTGCACATTTCTTACATGCAATGTGAATTGGTAGTATGGTGTATCAGAGTCTCCTATTTGATGACAGATTGGATGGTGCATCCAACTTCTATGCCTGGCATTAAAGGATAACAGTTGTGTTAGAGGAGCAAGGGGTGGTAGTTTGTTGATAATCTCCCAGCTACATCTGTTGACCCTCAATATTTGGCTCAACATAAAAAGAAGGACATGAGGGTAAGATGAATCATCTTGGGGGAGTCAAAGACCACATTATTCCTCACCAAATTGGAAAGTAGACAACCAAAGCCATGTGGACAACCATCATTGGCCTTTATCAAGGTTTGAGCAAGGTCAAAAATATGGTTTTGAAGAACAACCACACGAAAATTAAAATGTCCAAGTTTGATTCCGTTGTGTCTTACCTAACAAATTTTACCCAAGTATGGGAAGAATTGGATGGTGCATGTGAGATAGTTCCAGATAGGGATATACTAAATTTTTCCATGTTGAATTTCATCAAATCATTGCAAGCCTTTATCAATGGGATTTTATTCCAGATAAAAGCTTCCAAATTGGGATAAATTATGCGGTGACTATGTCAAAGAAGATATCTGGAGATAAGCTCAATTTGGGTCTCATATTAAGATTGAGAGAGATGAAGAAAATTTCGTTCTAGCCAACAAAGGGGGAAATTCAAAGGGAGAAAAGAGTAGTGGTGGTGGAGAGCTAAACTCCTAGGTCAAGAAGAAGAAAAAGGATCTTAGCAAGATCAAGTGTTTTTTGTGTCACTAGTTTGGGCATTATACTAGTAAGTGCCCTAATAGGAGGAAAGGGTCCAAGAAGGACCACCTACTAGCCTCTCGAGAGATAGAATAGTTATCTTCTCATTTTCAAAAGGATTTTTAAATATTTGCTTGCATGGAAAGATTAATGACAACTAGTTTATGGTGTGTAAACAATGGTAAATCCTATCATATGACAAGAAACAAGAAGTATTTCAGAAAATTGTTAGAAAGGGACATGCAGTTAGACATTGAGATGGGAGATGATGGGAAGTATCAGGTCAACGGTACTGATACAATCATATTTGAGAGGGAGTCTAGAAAATATCTGTATCTCAGAGGTTTCCTTTATTTACCTAGGCTCAAGAAGAACCTCGTTTCAATCTCAAAATTGGAGGATAAGGGATATGAGGCAACCTTCATATAGGGTAGGGTTTTCATAAAACCCTCATAGTCCATGGTGGCTAAGTAGATTATGGTTACGCTTAAGAGCTTGTACATATTATAGATTGAGACACCCATAGCATTAACTAGTGGAGGGAGCCATGACTCAAGCAGGGAGCTTGGGGAGTTGTGGCATAGACACAATAGGCATCTACACCATAGTGCACTAAATATTCTCAAGGAGATAGCGACAATGATGCCACAGTTTAGTGTTTTTCAACATGAGGTGTGCAAGGGATGCACAGTCAGCAAGTATGCCAAAACCTATTTTCCTAATAGAGATGATAGGGTGAAGTGTATTTTGGACCTTGTTCATTCAGATGTTTTTGGTCCTTTCTCTACAATATCCCTTAGTGGGTACGATTATTATGTCACATTTATAGATAATAACTCGATGAAGACTTGAATGTTTTTTATGAAAAATAAATATGAATTTTTCTCAAAGTGTCTAGCATTTAAGTCCTTGGTTCAGAACCAGAATGACGATAAAATCAAGGCATTGAGGTCTGATAATGGTGGGGAGAAATACTCTTACACATTCCAGGAGTTGTGTGCCAAGGAGGGCAACAAGATGGAGTTGAATACACCATATTATCCTCAGACGAATGAGTTGGTAAAGCACAAGAATAGGGCCATAGTTGGAGTGACCAAATCCATGTTGCATGATGAGGGTCTCCCTAATTTTATTTGGGATGATTCATGTAATACAAGATTTTTTTGGCAGAATTAGTGTTTCCATTATTGTCATTGATGGAAAAGGAGTAATAGGAGTAGCATCAAGGCAAAGAAGTAAAAATGAAATGAAGAGGAAACAAGGAAGCAACAAAAGATGAGATGCAAAGAAGCAACAACAAGGAATAGTGAAGGAGAAGCAACAAGAAAAGGAGAAACAACAAGGAACATTCAAGGAGCAGGAAAGTAAAAGGCGTAGAAAAAAGGAACAATGAAGGAGAAACAATAGGTAATGGAGAAACAACAAGGAAATGTATACAATAATGAACAAGATCAGCAATGAAAAGGAGAAAAAGAAGGAGAAGGAGTTGTGATACATTGAAATGTTTTGATAATGTTGTAGAGATTTCTATATTGAAGAATTTGTTGTGATGTAAAATTGTTGATTGAGATGAATTATTGTGATGTAAATGCAAGACTCCAAGGAAAAGGAAAAGATGTTGCAAATATTGTTGTGATGCATTAATGATCAATATTGGTATTTGATGTTGGCGTTAGGTTGATGCATTTAATCATTACATGTGGCTGAAATTAATATTGGATGGATTATTTATTTTTGTGTTCTAATATTCAAGATATGAAGAGTTTGGAAACGAATGAGTGGAAGGAAAAGAATCAATCCTATTTACTTCATATTCCTATGTGTGATACAAACATGAAGAAAACTGTCTTTATAGAAGATGTGATTTTAGAAGGCATTGAAAAGGTTAGATAATGGGAGAATGTGTGAGAGCTCATTGAGATATTATGAATTAGTTACATGGCACATATGAAGCTAATGTGAAGTAGATTTGAAGGGAAGAAGAGGATGAAATGAAGATGGAGATATGTAGAATTTATGGCCAGGTAAACTAGCACATTTTTGTTTCTCATTTGCATCCGGGGATATTAGTCTCATTTCAAGTAGTGGCTTGATAAACATAAGGTTGGAGCTAGTTGAGGTATGAGCCTCTTGTGGGTTGTAGCCTACAGAAAACATATGGGAGTTGGAGCTTCCTTGGATGTTGTAACTTGCAAAAAATTGAGTAGCAACCTCCTGTAGGTTGGAGCCTACAAAAAACGAGATGTAATAAGGAGTAGGAGCTTGCCTTTGCATCACACCAATAATAAAATTGTGGTTTTCTCCCTTTATGGGTTTCCACATATATATGGTGTCAATATGTGTTGTTATTATATGGTGATGTGATGTTTTGGTTTGCTTATTACTTGTTGTTCACATATACAATCTCCTAGTCATTATTTATTGAGCTGCTCATGTAATGTTTATGTTAATGAGATTAACGAAAAGAATTTTAATGTCCATGAATATACAAAACTGATTCACCCCCTGTCTCAGTTTATTCAATTTTTCATCAACCAGAACCCACATAAAGTGTCGAGGTGAGTTACACCAGAGAGGCGCTTCTAGGGGAAGAAACCAAATGTATCACATGTTGAGATATTTGGTAGCTTAGTGTACTACGATGTACTACTTGAAAAAAATAAGAAGTTGGAGGCCACAATAGAAAACAGAAATTTTATGGGCTATAGTGAGGCATCCAAGTCATATAGACTATGTATACTAGCACTCAGGAAAATATTGATCAAGAGAGATGTGAATTTTGAGAAGGAAATGGATTTCAAAAAGTCATTTAGAACATAAGCTCACTACAGTGCAAGACGAGTTGTAAAAATATCCCATGTAGGAGGCTTAGTCAACACCTCATAATATAGTTATACATGTCGATGCGTCGGCCAAGTAACATAAGGATGAGGGGGACACATAGTTGGAGGAGAGAGTAGAGCCCACTTAGGAAATGAATTACATCACAAGGATAAGAAGAATGAGATGGGCATATTAGCTGGTCCAAGAGGTGTAGGAGTAAGTTATTGCTCCTAACACGTTATTTTGACAAAGAAGACAACCATATAGTTACACAAGATATATAACACTTACGACTGAGTTTTTGGATGCTGAGCCTTCCAGCTACTAGGAAGTAGTCACTCATCAAGTGTGGATAGATCTTGTAGTAGAGGATTTTTCCTCCATCATGAAGAATGATGTCAGGGAGGTGGTGTTAATGCTAGAGGGAAACTTTGTTGTGGGATCTCACTTAGTCTGCAAGATCACGCATGGCTTTGATGGGAACATCAAGAAATATATGGAAATATTTGTGGCAAAAGGGTTCCCATAGGTAGAAAGAATTGATTATTAAGAGACCATTTCCAAAGTGGCGAGGCATTCATCATTCAACAATATTACATCGATTGCATCTCAAATGGGGTGGTGGATCCAATAGATGGATGTTAAAATAACATTCCTCAATGGGTTTGTTGAGGAGGAAATTTATATTGATCAGTGAGAGGGATTTGAGAAATGCAACAGGGATACATATTGTTGTGGAATTAAGCAAGCCTTGTATGGGCTCAAATAGGCTCCACGAGCATGATATGATTAGATAGATAATTTCCTTCAGGGATTGGTCTTCACTAATAGTGAAGCAAACAACAACCTCTATTACATTATTGTTGGAGGTGATCCACTAATTCTGGAGTTACATGTAGATGACCAAATTGTGACAGACATAGATTAGCTTATTTAGGAGTGCAAGACGCATCTTGTAGGCAAGTTTGAAATCAAGGATATAGGGTTGAAGCATTATTTCCTTGGGATATAGATTTGGTAGGGTAATTGGGATATATTCTTAGGGAAGGGAAATTATACCTTGAATATTCTAAGGAGATTTCAATTGCAAGATTGGAGGCCCATGACCATGCCTTTAGTCACAAACTGGAGGAGAGTGGATACATCTAGATCGTTGTGAGTAGGTTCATCACTTTTAATGATAATTAACTGGGTCACTAATGTATTGGGTAAACATGTGGCCAAATATGTTTTGTAGTTAATTCTTTGATCTAGTTGATGGTCAAAGCCATCAAAGTGAATTGGGTTCCTACCAAGCATGTATTAAGATATCTCAGGGGGGAAATACAATTTGTATTGTGGTATAGATAGGTTGATGGGGTGAGGCTTGAGGGCTTCATTTATAAAAATTGGGTAGGGATATCCATTGATGGGAAGAGCACATCAACATGCACATTCAATGTTAGATCAACATATGTTTCTTGGTTCAGCGGGAAGTAGATATGAATTTCATTGAGCTTAGCCAAGGCTAAGTACATGGTAGTTAGTTTAGCAGGGTACAAATTTGTTTGGCTGAGGAAGCTTCTCATGGGATTTATTGGCATAGAGATGGAGCTTACAATGATCCACTATGATATTCAGTGATACATCAAGCTCTCTGAGAAACCGTTATTTCATGATCACTCAAAGCACATCAGCATACATTATCATCACATCACGGATATTGTTAAGAGATACATAGTTATATTCTAGTACTGATCCAAATTGGATCATTATATTTTTTTAATCCATCTCAATTTTTTCTGAGTTGAAGAAGTGGAGGAATCGGTGCTTAGGACCATTTTTACTAACAAGACCCAATTAGGAAAATTGATATCTATAACCTTGTAGGACTGTTTTGAGGCATCAAATGATGTTTTTTGGGGTAAATCTTGGACTCTATAGCATAACACCTTTTTTTCCTTCTCTATAGATAAATGCATTTCCAACGGCACATGAATCATGTCAATTGGAGTTTGTATGTGAAAGTTATGCTACTTAGAAGTTGAACTTCCTATTTTCACCACCATAAATAGAGAGGATGCCACATCAGCCTCCATTATTAATGGAAAAGGGGATATCCATGTGATTATGATGAATAATATTCTAGAAGAGTCTATATTGTAACTATGGTTAAGATTTGAGGGAGTCAAACCTAACCACTAGTAGGTTATCGGGTTGCGCTATAAATGGTCCACTAGGAGGAAAAGGGGTTCCATTATTTTGAGTGTATTTGTTCCATAGTTGAGCAAAAATATTCTAGAGAGGTAGGAGATAGAGAACACATAGATGGATTTTTCATTTTAGTAGCCCACACGCCACATGCCATATTTCTTTGTACTCACATACATTTTCTATTCAAAGAAAGGGTGTAGAGCATCCTCACCTTCCATCTGGGTTTTTTTTTGAAAGAATTTCCCAGGTAATGTCTTGTGTCAAATGTGTGTGTGAAATTTTATTTCGTTCTTCTTTATTTTCTGCATAATTTTTAATTCTAATGCATGCACTATTAATAGTATTCTACATATCCATGAATATAAAAAGAAAAAAAACTATTATAGTGTAGAATTTAAAAATTCAAATATAATTTTATCATATCTATTGTGACGAATCGCCTAGTGGAATATCCACGATAGTTTATAGATCAAGTACATACCAATGACACAGTAGACAATAGACATTATGACCAAGGCTTTGCCAAGAAGCATATTTGTTTACCTAAGAGAGAAGTTGCGTGTAGTGAAAAACAGTTTTCTTTCTATGAGGGAGTGTTTACCGGAGTAGAGCAATAAGGGTTCTATTTTCCTAGGTGCTAAGGAAAGCAGAGGGACCCACAAGAGAACCGCTTGACAAAATATAAATTTATTTAACTATTTCTTAAGGTTAGACTTAGGAGAAATTTAAAAATCTTAAGTTAACTTATGATTTAATCTCATCCCTTCATCAATATCTAATCTCATTCATTGAGAGTGAAGTAGGGGCTTAGGTCTAAATTATAAGAGGAGATAGAGTGAGCACATGGCTAGTTAATTAAGTTTGAGTAGTGTGTTAGATTAGTGAAGGGAGAGACTAGGGTTTCAATATATTGAAAAGCTACAATGACTAAGGAGGGGATTGAGTGAGGGACATCCTTCTCTTACAACCCCAACACAATTATTCCACTTGCACATGTGTGCATGAGGATAGATATCCAGTTCACATGTGTGCACAAATAGGTAGATATGCACAGTTTTACAGTAGATCGAGCGCGTAATAGGAAGATCAATTTATATTAAGCGTTGATCAATGTTTCTATGTAGAGAAAGGGAATTTTTCCCTTGCTGTAAATTTTTGAAAATTTTCCCTATGGTGAAGAAAATAAAAGACACACAAAGTTCATAGATTTTCATGAGAGTTGGGGTTTCCCCTGTATATCATGTGTTCTATTTGTCGAATTTATTTGTATTCTCATTTATTATCTCCACTATGCATGTGAAATAAAAAATATCAATGTATTTTCAATTTAAGTGTATGGGACAACTGTTGTTTTTATTTCTGGTTTTTACAGTTAGACAATTGTGAATCAATTACTAGGTTTTAAGGAAATCTAATATCATTTTAAATGTTCTTTTGGTGCTTCTATGATTTATTATCTAGAACATATTGTTAGTGAACAAAGTGTGCATGTGAAATCTATGAAAAATGAGGTGATGAAAGATTTGCCATGTCTAAAGATCCTTAAAAAATTGCATGATTTTAGTGATCTCACAAGTTACTATTGGACGGTTCTCCAAAACTATGGCAAAATTTATATTCGTTTCATTGACATCTTATAAATGAATGACTTTAGTGGGAAAGAAGGAAGTCAAAGGGAGCTCTAGAATTTAAGAGATGTTATTTATACCACCCAATCATTTCCCTACCTAACATTAGTAAGCATTTTGTTAATTGGGGTTGTTTTAATGCAAAAGAAATTTCTATATGCCTTCACCATTAAGCAATAATGTGATAGAAACTTGGGAAAATCCACCTACTAGTAGGAAAATTTGGAAAATATTCACACAATTGATATGCATCATTGTGACTTGCTGAGGTGTCATTTACATACTAAAAAAACACCATTGTAGCTTAAAATATTTCTTAGGATAGAGACTATCATCCCTAGAGTAGTAAAAATAGTTCACCAAAATGTTGGGCTATATCTATGATATTATCTACAAGAAGGGTAAAGAAAATGTGGTGGTTTATTCTCTCTAAGAAATATGATAAGAAAGAGAAAATATATGTGCATGATATTTCCTAATTTCTTATTATCTATAGGGCTTACATCAACAATGATTAGAATATTCTAGGATCATACACATGATCCACTGGCTAGAAGTCCACACATAGGTACACCTAACTTTCACATGGAAATTATATGAGGTTTTCCATAAAGGCCGTATTGTTTTCATTTATGATTCCTCATTCAAATCCAATCCAAAGTGTTAACTGAGTTACACTCTTTTGTCACACTATTTCATTCTAGTTTCAAAAGAAAAATAATTGGATTAATTATTCATTCTTTTGGGAAGGTATGAAGAAATAAATTCACATTTATGCGGTAAAAAATGTGATACTTACCAGTGACACTCATATCAAATAGTTAGTCCTCTAGGAGTCCTACAATCATTACCCATTCCTACAATTATATGGGATGACATTTCTATGGATCTCATTGTGGGGTTACAAAAATTAGGCAACGTATTATTTATTATCATCCTTTGTGAGTCTTACAACCCTTACTCATTGTTGCAAATTTGTGGCAGACACTTATATGGATTTCATTATGGGGTTTCCAAAATTATGCAACAAATTAGTGATAATGGTAGTCATTTGCCAAGTTCCCAAATACCCTCAAACGTATGCTTTACAATGTTGATTTGATGCCTCCATATTAGAACAAGTCTTCACTGAAAATATTTAAAACCACATGGCATGCCTAAATTCATTGTGATTGGTTATGGTCCCACCTTTAGTAGTACTTTTTGGTAAGGTTTATTTCAAGGCACTCAATTAAATATTAGTACCACATATCAACCCTAAACCAAGGGACAATTAAAATATATCAATAAAACTTTGTAATCTTAATTACATTGTGTTGCTTCAAAATGACATACCTGATAAGTTTATTAGTTGACTCCCAGAGAGTGGTAGTATAATACTACCTATCACAATGTTATTAAAATAGCATGCTTTGAAATACTTTATGGACAACTACCCTTATCAATAATCTCATACTTTTTAGGCCTCTTTAGAATTTAGTAGATAAACAACACCATAATAGCCTATATAAACATTCTTCAAAACCTCAAAGATAATTTAATAACCAATTAAAAAAAACATAAAATAATAAATTAATAAACATTTACCCTAATATTATTTTGATATAAAACATGAAAAATTCTGACATCTCCAAACATATAAAAAGGACATCACTCAAAAAAGGGTGACCAAAAAAAATAATATTAATTTTATATTAAAATCAAACCATAAAATTTAGAAACCTATAAATTAATGAAACCTAACCCTTCTAAATTACAGATTTTTCATGTTTCTTATTTTTTTGGCTTGAATTTTAGTTAAATTTTTCATATGTCTCATTTTTTACTGGGCTAAAATTATATAATTTAAATTAACCTTGAAACCTAATCCTTCTAAATTACAGATTTTTCATGTTTCTTAATTTTTTTGCTTGAATTTTAGTTAAATTTTTCATATGTCTCATTTTTTACTGGGCTAAAATTATATAATTTAAATTAACCTTGAAAACTAAATTAAAGCTAGATTAAGTGGATTCCATGTGATATCCATTCTTTAGATTAAGAGGATTCCATTTAATATCACTTCTTTTCATTCCATTGTATGAGAAGATAAATAATAATATTCTAAAACTTATTTATGGGTCATTCACTAATCGTAGAATTTAATTATGAAAATTTCAACATGGACATGATTCTATTCAACTTTAAAAAAAAAGAAAAGTGATGCTTGCAATTTACATCACAATTAAAGTCTAGGGATAATAATGATTCCTTTGGATATGAAATAAACACAAGGTTTGAGTGGGCTTATACATGAGATTCCATACATGTATAATCATAATGAACCTATAGCGCCTATATTGGGGTGAGAAAATATGGTTTATACGTTGGATGAAATGAATGGACAACAAATTATTCCTCGACGTCGACACTTGAATTACAAAATCCATGTAATAAGTATAACGAGCGGAATCATATTCGTGGAATCTTTGTTTGTCATGTCATACAATTTGTGTTGATTATAGGTTTGCTCATTGTATTAGTTTTCTAGGTTAAAAGACAGAAAAGAAATTAAGAAGAATAAATGATAAAATTTTATATATATATGAATTAGTGAAAAAATTTAATTTAATAATAGATTTATTATTATTTATGTTTTTAAATTTAGTAAGAATAAAGTTGTTTATCTACTTTTTTTGAAGACTAGTGATCCATTCAAATATGCATATTTTAATTAAGGTATATTTCAATGTTAAAATTTTTGAAATTTGTGTTTTAATATTATAATTGTTTATCAAAATTATGTTAGTAATTTACTAACAACTTTAATTTTTTCATTCTTAAAACTATATCTTAATTTTTAATCTTAATTAATAAATTTTAAATTACAAAGTTCATCTCTAAATTATTTTATTATTATATTAATATTAAACCACACTTATGTAGATCTACATAAGTACTCTTCCTTTTTCTCACACTTTCTCACACCGAGCAACCAGCACCTCTTTCCACCCAATAATTCCTTGTTAGAGAAAATGGCAAAAAAAAAATATCTGAAGAGAAACAAATGAGAACGCAATCATGCCCTATGTAAAAACTACCAACATCATGGACTTAATTAAAATGTATAATTTCATGGAATGATTTGTTATACCTTATCAATAAAGAAAACAAACAAGGTGAAGAAAATATTTAAGGTGACCCTTGAGGATGGATAATGAAAACAAACAAGGTTAAGGAAAATCTTTAAAGTGACCTAGATGGATAAATAAGAGATATAAATTAAATAGTTAGGTTTGAAATGGAACAAACCATATTTTCCTATAAATGAAATGCAATGCATTCAATTGTGTATGTTTTTCTTCATCGTGAGACAAGTCAACATTTACCACATGTTTTTCATACACCCAACCGAATATTACGTTTTTCAACGAAAACCCAACTAACTACTATGTTTTTCAACGAATCAAATTTCGAAAGGATTTCACCTCACTTGTGACGTTATGGTTTTGTTGTTTTTAATACAACTTTTAGATGTTTGAATGATGGCTTTTATTTTTTCTTTTACGTATAAATAGTAGTTTTTTTTTTCTTTTACTTATCAATAGTAGATATGAGTGTTTGTTTGGTTAGTTTAGTTTTTTTTTTTTCATTTATTTTTATTTTTTAATTAATTAATTCGTGATCATATGGATGTGAGTTTTTTTGGTAAATATTTTGAGAATTTTGTTTTTGAAATTTTATGAGTGGACGTTAGATTAGAGTTGTTAAGATATTGGGTTTTTTTGGGAATATTTTTAGTTAATTAGAGAAGTGTTAATTTGCTCATTTTATGATGTTTGATAGACAAATGAATAATTTAGTTTAAATGAGTGCTTGACTTGGATATAATGATAGCATAACATCCTTATCCAAGAGGATGTTATCCTTTGTGGCATAATGAATAGCCCATTGGGTGCACATAATAAAGGACTATGTTACTTGATTAAAAAAGCTACCTAGCAAGGAGGAATAGTTTTAGGAGACCTATTTGCAAAGGAATATGAGTGCTAGGGACTTAGAGGAGGGAACTTATCTCTAAGAGAATAAGACCATGTGAAAAATGCCTTGGAAAATTGATACTTGAATTGTGCATGTTGGGGTCTATGAGCATCCTTTGTGGACTTTTTTATGGTCCTAAAAATGTATGTTGAGAAGTATTGGAGCATGTAAGTAATTGAAACATATGTTGAAGAGCATTGAATACAAGATGACACGAGGCACATAACCAGAAGAGTAACACATAGTGCACTGACTTGGAGGATGGGTGTTGGACACAAGGGGAATCATACTTGGAGGGCACACCACCTGAGGATGAGTAAAACCTTAGTGTGACACTGGTCATTCTTGGATTGTAAGAGTTATCATGTGGAGTTGCCTTATTTACTCAGATATAGGGTCACTAATTATTATTTACTTAGATATAGGGTTACTGATTAATGTGGACATATTGCATGTTTTATGTTGGCATCCCTACCTATTCTATATAAATAGAGAAGAAAATCATTCAATGTCTTAATGTCTCTTAATGTAATCATTATTGAACTAAGGGGCACTCTCCAACGTAGTATGGAAGAGATGGTGTAATGTGGTTTCCTGTTATGTTATGTTTTCTAAACATTTTGACTTTGTAAAATTACATAAAAAGTAAAATTAAATTAAAAATAAATTAAAAAAATAAATTAAATTAAAATTAATTAAATAATAATTATAATTAATTAATTAAACATTTTGACTCAATAAAACTACATAATGATAAAAATACAAGTAAAATTAAAATATATAAAAAAATGTCATTTCATGTAGATGTTATTTTATGTTTTTCTAAACATTTTGACTTTGTCAAATTACATAAAAAAGTAAAAATTAAATTAAAAAATAAAATTATTAATTATTAATTATTAATTAAAACATTTTGACTCAATAAAAACAATAAAAAATAACAAATAAAAGATAAAATAAAATATATAAAAAAATCATTTCATGTAGATATTAATTGTTTTCGAACATATAACTGATGGTCTTTCTCATGGTATTCTTAATCCAAGATTTTTCCCCATAGTATTCATGTCTAATGTAACCTATTTAAAGACATCAAATTCCAATGAATTATCCTTTATTCCAAAGAGAGATTTGGTTTGGAATTTTAATGCTATTTTTCTCCACTCTATACACATCCAAAATGAACTATATAAATATTATACCATGCTTATTCCATACAAAGATCAAATTCTATTAATAGTTTTTAACCACTTATAAATATTTTAAAGTTCATCAATAAAATCATTTCTGATAAATTCCTTGCTTTGCCTTTTATTATTATTTATTACTAGAATATGCATCTATAAAACAAACTTAATCTAATATAAAATAAACATTCTCTTTATTAGTGTGATGAGAACAATAAAATTATTTCTCTTCAAAGTCTTTTTCTTTTATTTTTTATCAAAAGATTTACCATGGTTAACATATATACGTTGAGTTGGTGTGAGAATGATATATGTTTTGGAAAAGCACAGGATGATAGAGTATCGTTGGTGTGGTCTATGGGTGTAAACACAACCTCTTGACTGCATCACTTTCTTGCTTTATCTTTTCCCATGCCGTAATCAGTAGTTCCATGTATGGGTTTTGCTTATTTTTAAGCAATTTAAAGTCAAAGAATAAAATTACTTATATTAAACTTTTTGTTTGGTTTTATTTGGTTCCATTTAATATAAATTAAATAGCTTCTCATTTTGTATTTTCTTTTATATTGTTATTTATTATTTGGTAATATAATTTGATTTAACTATAAATAAATAATTTCTTATTACTGTGATGGGAGGAAATAAATTAAAAGAGGTAAAAATTAAAATTTAATTATTTTTAAAATTTTAATTGTGAGTATAATAAGATGAAGTTTTGGTATTTAATTTTTTTTTTGGGTTATTATATTATATTTATGTTTTTTAAAAAATTTAATTTTAGATTTTTAATTAACAAGTGTAGCTTTTTATGAGCTAAAGAAGTCATCTAGGCTCTTTAATACAACCGAGTATAATGGATGTGTAAGTTTTGTCCCTCCATCTGTGCTCTTTTAAAATAAATAAAAATATATGTTCTATGATGTCACCTATATGTTGATTGAGTAGTTGATAAAAAGTGTGAATGAGATGTTTTTTATTTCTACATGTCCTATTCCTTTATCACTTCATATATATATGTGGTGTTTTTTTTTTTTTTATTTGAACCTTATATATACTCTATTTATATTCCAAAAATATATATTCATTTTGTACCTTATTTTTCGTGAGAATTATGCTCTAATTCATATTAGATTTGGTACTTATTCTTACTAAATTTATATAAAAATATTTGTAATTAACTTTAATTTTTAAAACTTAATTTTTAAAAAAATATTTACGAATCGGAAAATTGAACATCTTGACACTAGTTAAAATAGATTTACATCAACACTATCTTTATAATTTTCTTGAAAATTTCTAATATGAATAAAAACGGAGTTTGTAATCTATTTGAAATGGCAGATAAAGTTGAATGTTAATGTTGAGGATGAACTTGGACTTTAACACTTACGAGGTATAAGAGAAGAAAACCTAAGGTTTACGTGGTGTAAACACTAAAAAGGAAACATGGACAAATAATGAAATGCTTAACTCAATTATTTCGTGTCATTCTAGATTAATCTGCATTCTCAAAATTCAAAATCAATCTGCATTAGGCATCAGGGCGCTAACCCCAGTTCGTCAACTCCACATGTACTCCGTTAAAGGGAATATGAAACGAGGGCGGTTCACTTACCAATTACACCCAACAAGCCCATATGGGCATGCTTATGCTCCAATCCGCACTACGCAGTGTGATTTTGGGATGAGTATAGATTTTTTATTTTAATGATGGATATAAAATTACATATAATGAACCTAACTCAATAATACTAAATCCACTTCTCGTTAAAAAAATCAATTTAAACATTGAAAATTTTGTACCAAATTCCAAGGAAAATTTTGTCGTAGCCTCGTCAGACAACTGCCATCGATTGATGATAATACCGCCGCCTCTACTGACGGCCCGGGTGCAAATCCGTTTTGTAGAGTTCAGGTCAGACTGCGGTGGCTGCGCGCTGGCCCAATAGCACAAGTGAAACGAGAGTGAGCAGACAGTGGGGTTCGTTTTCAGAGGTCCCATTGGTGGTGACATTCCCACAGTAGCCGTTTGCAACTCGCAACATTTGTTTGACATGTTGATGAAGTGAAATCTGTGACATGTATTCTTTGTTTGAATAACAACCACTTGCACCTTTTTACGACCGAACTCCGGAGCAGGTCTGTAATTTGACGTCGCACAGGAAGTATTTTGGATTTCAGAACGTATTTGATCGTGGTTGAAAATTTTTACGGTCAGATTTGAAGTGTGTTATAATAGGTAAATTGTCAAAATGACTTCCAATTTCAAAGTCGAACCGTCAAAATCTATTATACTTTAAGTGCCAATAAAAATAGCAAATAGCTTACAGTAGAATATTATGATACCTCATTCCAGTGTACCATTGGTACAAATTATAGTACATTATATTAACTTTATAGGAACAGATTGGTGAACACCAAATGCTCTGACATTTTAACACTGAATGTATGCTCCTATTTATTAGGATATCAAACCCCTATGAACGAAAATCTCTGTAATTAGTATTATTTTTCCTTTATTGTTATGGGAATCTCATTTTGAACTTTTGGGGTTGAAGAGCTTGTTTGGTTATCATTAACCAATATTGGGTTTCAATTCGATCTCGAATGTGCACAGGAGTAGTAAGTCGATAGTTCCATCTTTCTACGCATCCTTGCCTCCTTGCACAGAAATGCACTGCTGAAGAAAGTTTATGAGCTCACGGTGCTTTTCCTCCTTGTGCAGGAATGGGCTACTAAAGAAAGTTTGTGAGCTCTCAGTGCTTTGGGATGCTAAAGTGGTACTTATAATTTTCTCCCTAATAGGGAAGTTATATGAATTCACCATTAGGAAAGTTATAGGAATTCACCAATGTGACTCGATGAGTATTTTCCTTAACTATTAGATTTCTCTCCTGCATAATTCTTTGGAATATTTGACTTCCCTTTTATTCGCTAGACTGTATTTCCCTAGACCGAATGTTTGATTTCTCTCTTTATTATTTTTTAGCCTCTATTTACATAAAGTAATGAAAGCGTTTCAGGGATAACTACTCTTGGAAAGTCTCGGCCATTATTTTGGATATAACATGAATACTCAGTTAGATACATGTTTGATTATCATTAGATATACTTTTTATTATTGTTTCACAGTTCCACATAAATTATTCATTGTTCTTTCATGTTGGACTGCATAGAAATTTTTAGCATAAGTGTCTAGTGTTAACTGGTTAAAGGTCAAAGGCATTAGCTTTTATTCTAAACTTGTATATCTTTAGGTTGATGATATTTCAGAACTGAAATGTAGTCATTAGGCCAAGTTCCAATTGTTTCCATGCCAAAGAAGTGTTTCCTTACCCTAAAACCCGAATAGACTTATACTATAGTTTCAAAGCAATAGAAATTGATAACTCCTTTGTATCTATTTATTTAATTTCTCAACTAACAATGTGTGTAGGGAAAATATTCAATGCCTTCTAACATTTGTGAAAATAAGGTATTTCTCTTAACTGAGGAGAGATTGTAGTTTTTAGTTGGCAAAGGTTGCAGTTTTTAGTTGGCATTCTGCCCTCTATGAAACAATTTGGAAAGTGGTCCTCTAAATAGGGAGGTTGACATTTCGAAATTTACTTAAAACGTAAAATGATATACATAGAATATGCAAAAACATTCTGAAATTTTTGTTTGACGAGCCAAAAAAAATTTGAAATTCCAGACCTACTCCGGAATATTAATTCCATTGTCATGATTGTATAACATCCCGAGGGCGCTAGGCTCAGCCTAGTTCGGGATACAGAAAAAAAGAAAACATCTTGAGGGTAAGAAATATGTGCAAAACCTTTAAATTCGGGATACAGAAAAGAAGAAAACATCTTGAGGGTAAGAAATACGTGCAAAGCCTTTAAATAATTCTTTTGAACGTCCAACATAAGGCAGGTGGAATTGAAACTAAAACTTTGCCAGTAATAAATTATTTATATTTTTATAATATATAAAGTAGAGTGAAAGGGTGTTGTTTATGGAGTTGAAACTAAAACTTTGCCAGTAATAAATTATTTATATTTTTATAATATATAAAGTAGAGAGTGAAAGGGTGTTGTTTATGGAGTTGTCTATAGTGCAATTTGAGTTTTCATAGAATCCGTGAAAAAAATTGAGGCAAAATCTTGATTTGTGTTATTTAAATTAGTTTTTTGTCTATATATGGATTCAGCTCCATGAAAAACCCCTAGGGTACTTTTATTAGATTTACCCAATCTTGTGATTTCAATGAATTCTGGCTAGATTTTAGAAAATAAAGAGGAAAAATCCATCGGAAAAGCTTCTAAAAAGTCGCATTAAATACAACTTCGTTGTTTATAAGTAAGATTTTTTGAAACAAATTCTGGTTTATTTTCGGATCTAATTCGTTTAGAATTATTTGGCAAGGATTCATTGAAATCACAAGTTGGGTGAACTCTTCACTATCCAAGTGCCCCATGGGTTTTTTGAGGGTGTTGAATCCATATATGGAGTCAAAAAACTAGTTTAAACAACACAAATCAAGATTTGAGCACCAATTTTTTGGCCCACCACAAACTCCAAAAAGTCTCAATAGTGAAACTCATAATTTTTTATACTCCATATAAAACTAAAATGAAACTATGGAATTTAAATAATTTTATTAAATATTCATGTTAATAAAATAAATTTTTTTATTGTTAACCATAAATAAAATATATCAATGTCATCTTAGCTAAAATAATTTCATATCAACTTGATATACTTAGAGATAAAAAAGATTGATTAAAAGTAAAGAAATTCTTTTCTATTTCCTAGCATAAGTTATATATGTAATTCATGTAATTATTAATATAATACCAATTTTTTTTTTAATGTTGAGTATAATAATGTGGCACACTCTATCCCCTATCACAAACTACGTGTCAAGGAGGGAGGGGGGAAGGTTAACCACGCTGACGCTACCCCATGCATTAAATTAAGGGTTTTGTGGCTAACTGACCCCATGCATTTACACAAGTCTAAGAGTTATGATGACCCATAGCATTAAACTTGGACCATTCGCTACCACCTCGTCTCTCTGGTGCAGTTCGTGGCACTATGTAGTTATTTTGACCCCCGCTTATGGGATTTTTCCTCCCTTGCGTCTAAACTTGTGGTAAGATAGTTGAGAAATGTCGAGCCCCTCCTCGTCTGACCTTCCATTTTCATTCTATATTGTTGATTTGACATTCAAAAACTCTCAACTATCTATTGGGTCAATATGGATAGCTTATGCATTTAAAGGTAGCATAACATGTGCCAAGTTTCTTTAGGGTTTAGTGGAAATTCATTGCTTCGAAGCTCACTCGTAATATTTTTACCCTACGAACTTTCTAGGTAGTGTTTCAGTTTCAGTGTTATGGTTCTTATTATATGGTTCAAGAGACTAGTTTTGACGTTTTGGTTAGTGGCTGTAGAATTTTGCATATTGTGTGGAGTATGTTTGGCATGTCTTTGTCTTAAGGAGGGTTTTCTATTTTATAGATTTGGTTCCAATGCCTCTTTGTATTTCACTCAAATGTAGTTATATTTTCTACCATTGTCTCTAAAACTCTTCACCCTTCTCGCTTCGTGTTGAGTTTCCCCTCAGCCTTCAATCTCACATCATTTTCCTATCTCATGTGTGTAATCTAATTGTCAACCTTTTTCTCCATGTGACCATGCCACAATAGTGCATGCGATCAAGGCATGGCTATGGTTGTTGAGGCCCCACTAGCATGCCTCAAGCCTAGTCCCAAGTTCAGTCTATAGTGTTTCTCTATCACTTGTGCACCTGCTAAAAAATTCAAGATGAAAACTATTTACTTGAGTCTTGGGTGGTTCACAACAGGAATGCATACTCTAACTCTAAAATTTAGGTCAATGTTTTAGATTGGATTCTAGACCTTGGACAAACTCGGGGCCACATGAATCAATACCTGCACTGCATAACCTTGTACTGGTAAATGAAAACCATGCTAGGTACTTTCATTCAGGTAAAGTAGGAATAAATCAATGAAATCATCATTTACCTCAACAATATCCAAGAGGTCCAAAAACATTTTTTCTCTTGTTCAGTCATCCTATATAGTCGACTAGCTCATATAGAGACACATTTACGTTATGAAAGATAGACCACATTAGGTTCGAGAAAATAGGATCTCATCCCTGTAACTTCTTTTAAGGATTGATAATAGCCCAAGTCCACTTTGATTTTCTGTTTTTGATATATGAATTTATTTTTGTAGTTTTCTATGTTTTACAATTATGGCCTATTTCTTATATCCAACTGTTATTTTGTAACCTCTATATTTGAATTTATAGACATATGTCATGGTCTAGATATAACTCTATAGCAGATCTGATATGGTTAATTTTGCTAGAGAGAAGAATTCTGCAATATTGTTACCATCATTGGTTTGATTCCTCTTGTGGTAGACCAAGACAATAAATAGTTTATTTATATATGACTAGATTATAAATAAATTAATGCTAGCAAATTAAGAAAAAAAAAGTACAATCTAATTTCTCTAAGGCTTTTCCTTTTATACAATTTCTAAACACATTGTAATTTCTAGTTGTTTATGTATTTATTTTGTTTAAATAGCATTTTTTATTATATAAATGGATTCAACACCCTAATTCAGAGAGAGAGAGAACTATCATTTGAATGTAAAAAAAAATTGAAAAAAAATTTATTTTATAGTTAAAACACTTTACTTGTTTGATTTTCAAAGTGAAGGGTGGGAACACACACATAAAAAGTATTGATTATAAGCCTTGCTTTATCAAGTATTAAGAGGGATCAAATCTATAAAGTTCAAATAGCTCCTCAATTTTGTTGTTTAAAATAGCTTTGCATATCTAGAGATTTGATCATTCTCCTATTGATGTATTAGAGGTTAGGAACTACTTAAACATCAACTTTAAAATTGATAAATAAAAAATAATATTATTATCATTTTCAATGAGATTTAAATTCCTTTGTAATGACATTTTTTTCCTATTTATTTACATAGATGGAATGATTTCACCAAAACATTACTTGTGTATTTGACACAACTTATAAACTTATACTCATGTGGTCCATGAATTTTATAGGGTGAACACCGTGTGTAGGTAGTTCTTTGACATAGACATAAACATATTCTTCCAGTAAGAAACCAACACATTAAATTACGTAATTTAGCTCATTATACACACTTAAAATTAAGAAAAAGGTAAAAGATTCTCTCTTTTAACTATTTTTGAGAGTTCGATAAAACAAGGTATTTATACATAGAAAGAACACCTTAAAATACCACATACATAACTAAATCATGATCATAATGTCATTGTTTTTATATAATTAAAATGTTTGAAGAGGAAACAATCTATAACCCTAACTAATATGGTCATTTAAGGAAATATGTTAATGTGAAATAAAAGTGTGTAAATACAACAATTTTCCACAATTAATCTTTAACGATTGACACTCCATGCTTTTTAAATTGAGATGATGGATTGATTAGGTACTAAGTCATAGATCAATAAGCTATTAATACTAGCAAGAATATTGTCCAATAGAACACTTTGTTTCTATAACATATAATCATACCACTGAATTACATAGTGACAAATGCATATTGATGAAATACAATTTTACCTAAAAACAAAATAGAACAAGTTGATCTTAAGTAACCCCTAATTTACTAAATATTCTAACATCCCCAATTAACAACAACTTGGGATGGTATTTAAGTATTTATAAATGTGATGCAATAGGAGAAAGAAGGAGACATTAGATCCTTAGCCCTTTTAATGAAAACTTCTTGAACTCAATACATAGATTGAAGTTTGGAAATATTTTATTTTGTAAGATACTTTGTGAAAATTTCTGCAACTTAATCATATGTAGGCAAAAAAAGCACTTCAAGAAAATGATCATGAATGAATTTTTTGGTTAAGCACATTTCTAGAATAATTTGTTTTCTATCATGATATTGAAGTACATATTTAGAATGTTTGATAGTGTTCAAATAGTTTTTGTTTTAAGATCAAAGGATTTATATTATATTACTTCGAGAAGAAACTTGAGTGCAATATTGATTCACTGATATATTCTACCACTAGGGATGCCAAAATAATAATACATAAGAAAACAAATTCTCCTTATGTGTTACATCACTCTATGGCTTCATGTTACAATACATAATTTCTAAACCAACTCAAAAATTACATCGTTGGCCTGATGAGGTTGCTCAGATTGTCCGTGCAATTATCACATTCTAGACTACGGAATAGCTTTGCAAATGGCCCCTGCTCCTCACTCTTGGATACCACATTGTCCGGTAGTTACCCCGAGCAATGAACTCCCTCCCCACATAACTCTTACCACTAGACCAATGCAAGGTCAAGCCACTCAAACCACAGGGAATGCACAAGGAACATGCCTGCACATTCTCGATCTCATTACAATCATGCTCACCTCCTCTCACACTGCGACTGCAGAAAATGCTTGAAACACACACCATCATTCCTAAATAATGAAATGTCTACTTCTCAAGGGTTCGATTTGCCCCTTGGATACTCAACATGAGTCATATTATTCATTACACTGCCTTGGGG
>APFE031033119.1:0-16761 GCA_000404065.3 Pinus taeda | reverse complement strand
GTCTCTGGGGATTTTGAGAAAGCATCAATTTAAGTGACATATCTTCATGTGGTGGATTGGTTTAGTTTTTGAACTTTCTCTTGGATGACATTCATCATAGTGTCTTTACTAGTATCCAATGTCTTATACATATCAATTTGAGCTAGTGATGTGCCATCATTGATCCTATTTTTAGATTCACGCATCAATTGGTTCCCATAGTTTTATCACTTGAAAATTTGAAACTATACCACCAATGTTTGATGACCAGTAATCACCAAAAGCATATTGTTGTTGGCATAAGATACAAATATGTACTTCATTATCATACACTTCGAGATAAAGAACGAAACATTTCCTAATTATTGATCTTAGCTCCTCTTCCAATTGTAGAATGCCATTCAAAACTCAAATTATAATGTTTGTTTTTCAACAAGTGTTTAAAAACAAAAACTCTCAAGAGTCCCACTACACAATAGAACAAAAGAAAAATGAAAATGAAGCCTAAACAAGAAGGAAACACTCAAGACAAGAATGAGATATAGGAGTCAAAGGAGACCATCAAATCGTGGATATGCAGTAAAGAACAACCAAAAGTTGTAGGAAGAGTAATAACACAATGAGATTTATTCTAAGAGGCCACCAACTGGAGACTATAATTGATTGCATATGAAATGGGAAGATGTGAAATTAGTAATAAGTAATATGCGTCCTCACCATGTCAATGAAATTAACTTCTTCGTTTTTTTTCTAGGAGAAAAGAAACCCAAAATTTTTCTCATCCAAAAGAAGAACAAAGTTACATATTTCATATGTTGCATGTGTTCGAACACCTCATGGCTAAGAGAAAAAGCAAGAATGGGGAAAGATACCTATGCCACAAAAAATGGCTAAGAAATGAAGTCAAAAAACCCTAGCAAACATTACATGAAATCTGAGGATAACTATAACTGGGCATAGGCCACCCTGATAACCCATGAGAAAACCCCCAAAACCAAGCCTCAAACAAAATAAAATAGGCATCAAAGCCCAAGAAAAACCCATAGTGACAACTAAGCAAGAAATAGTACAAACATCCCCTGAAAAACACAAAAATGATGACGATTGGAGGCACAACAATGACACACCCAAATGAGACCATAAGCAGAAACCTAGCCCAGAGTAGAGCGATGGCATCAAAGACACCGACAAAAGCACCAAAGGCCAAAACAACACACACAGAAGGCCATAACAAAGCATCCAAACCTATTGCAAAGAGAGCCCGAACAAAAAGAGATCAGCATCACCAGCAAAGGATTCATACCCTGGAAACACAAAAGCAAAGAGGCATGAACTAGAGGGCCAAGTGGCTAGTGTTTAGTCACCCAACCCTCTACTCCCTCAACTCTTCCCTTTTTATGTCAATGAAATTAACTTAATCCAAGGGAGATTGAAATTTCGTGTGGCCAACACATGCACCATAACCACTGTATCTCCTTTAGTTAATTGTGTTTCTTACTAATAGTTACATTTCAAAACTAGAACCAAATTAAGGCTCTTCACTAATCCCCCCTTCTTCTCATAGATGGAAGAGAGAATGTTGTCACACTATACATATGAGTATTGCCCTAGGGATTATGGGTTTGGAAATTATATATGCAAGAGGGATAAAGATTTTGTACAACATATTTTTGCTCCATTCTTCATGTCAAAAATCCATTTTCCAAGCCAAGATTTTGTCGAAGGATTTCATTTGTTTCTTGAACTACTTTGTGAGTAGTGATTTTCTTTTTGAAAATTAGATTGACTATGTTTTTTCTTATTTCGAGCTAGATTAGCTCAGTTCCTTTTCGTAGGAGACTTGTATACTTCTTGGATTATTCTTACCAAGGAGGGGGGTGGGGTATGGATTCCATTTGTAGAGCATAATATGCTAGATTTGTTTTTTTCAATTTCAAGTTAATTAATAACATTGATTAATGATTTCCATATAAGGGATACTTTGAACTATGAACCTAATAGACCCATATGATATGAATTTGTGTGTCAATGGACTATTTTATACATAAACATACTCCTTTATTAGCTCAATATAGTTTCATTTTTCTTTATTTCTTTCAACGTTAATTAATCTTTTCCTTTCTATAATTATTATAGATTTATAATATTTCCATTTAGTAGATTTTGGCTAATCATATTTGTTGAATTGTTGTTTTCTTTTGCTTTATTGCTTTATAGATTAGTGTTTGAATTGTTCTTTAGTAGATATGGACTAATCTTATTTGCAAAATTATAGTTCTTTATGTCATAGTTTGTAGGATAATGTTTTGAATGGTTTCCATTACATTCTTTATCCATCCTTAACATTAATTTAATCCCTCAATATTGATTGTTGGGCCATATAATTCAAAGGATTCAAGTATCTTAGATAAGGGAGAGCTTAATTGGGCTTCTCTATTAGGTTATATCCCTTGACCATTTGGTGGGACATTCTCCCCATAAGCACATTGTAGGTACTATCTAATGGAAACACATTTAGTATTTAGAACATTGAAATAAACATTTTAATCATTATTATGTTTACACTATATTTATTACATAAGATTTATTTAATAAAAATGAATTCAATATAAAATAACCTATATATTTAATATTTATTTAAAAAACTTCAAATAAAATTATAATAAGAAAATATAAATAAACTATTAAAATTCAAAGACAAATAATAAAAATAGACACCAAATTGGAGTATGAGACCTCTTGTTTGTGGGACAAGGGACTCACCTATACGAAAGTATGCATACTTTACCCCTCCAATTTTGAACTTGTGATATTTTAGAAAAAAACACATACTCTGAACTACCAGACCCACTCAAACTGCATGGCGATCATGATTAACCAAATCATTATAATAAATATAAATGTGATAAAAATTTAACAACATTTTAACCCTACAAAAGTTCTGTAATGATAAACAAATTTTGGTAATGATAATAAAGAATTTGGTAATTATAATAATGCTTAAAAAGTCGATGACTGACAACGGTGAGCACTAAAATCTCATATTTCCAACGTTGAGCACTAAAATCTCATTTAAAATCTAATATTTGAAACCTATTGGTAATGAAAGTTTATAAGCTTTGTTGGCAGTCTGGACAATTCCTTAATGCAAATAATAAATGAGCGATTTTTTTTCTCAGGCTGGTCGATTATCAAGGCCGGATAAATACTATTAAATTAAACCTTTCTAATTTTTATTAAAACGACCGAAAAATTAAAGGAAAAAAATAATTCCAATTAATTATTTAAAAATTAAAAACTATTTTCCTTTCCTAACATGTCAACGTTATCCATATGATATGTATAATATTGACTGTCAAATGGTTGGAATTGCTACCTCTCCGAATCTGACCAACCTTTGTGCTTATCCTCCTCATCATTATCTCAGCTTCCCTGTTTCTTCATGCCCTCCCTGCGCCACCGCTGGAGCCTGAAAATCTAACCAATATTAAATTTGTCTATAATTAGTGGTTGATAAGTTTAATTTTTGTTGTATGAGATTGAATTTTATCTTAATTTATTATTTAAAGTGGGAGAAAATGAACTCCTCTCGAAATAAGTTAAATTAGTTAACTTTATCATTCCCATATTTCCCACGTTTCCCAGCGGAGACCCATATTTCCCATGTTTCCCAGTCTGTTCCAAACGTGACATGTCATTTATCACTGGAATCGGATATGCTTGCTGACTCATTCCCCTGATTGTCCTGAGGTGGCATTGCATTGCATTGGCCCTCTCCACTATATATACTCATTCTCCTGAGGTGGCATTGCATTGCATTGGCCCTCTCCACTATATATACTCATTCTCCTGAGGTGGCATTGCATTGCATTGGCTATCCCAAAATTATACCCTTGGCCTCCTTCCAATTTTTGTACTCTCTTAGTCCTCTGTTGCTCGAACCAGAGTTGTGGTATGGTTGAAAATCTGTCTCCATTTGCTTGTCTTTATATTGGTTGCAGTTTTTATTTGTGTTATTTAACAGTGATGAAGGAAATCACTTTTATAAATATTGTCTGTGTTCTCAAAGTGAGATATTCAATAGTCAACGATATGTTCAGACCAAACAGATATATTGATTTCCTTGCAGGTCCTTTCAGTGATTCAATCAGATTTTAAGCAAACCAGAGCACCCTGCATTGAAGATGACAATCACAGTTCAAGGTCATCACCTTCTATTGCAATGCAATGAATTTTTATTCTTTTATTTCAATTAGTTTTGTAATACAATTAGGGAAGAATTTCAATTAATTTATTACTTTGTTTGATATTAGTGAAAAGCTCCAATTAATTTTTTACTTTCTTAAAACTAAATACGAATAAATCAAACTAGATACTTAAAATTGGATAAAACAAAGTTGAATCTTAGTGAAGGTTGATATCATTACCATAATCAATATGTTTACTGAAACAAAATTATTAATTTCACGAATACCAATCTGATAAGATGCTTTTCTTTTCTATTTTAAATAAACACTTTTGCAGATCTCCTCCTGCAAGGAAATGAGATCAACAAAACTCAAACAGGCCAGGACGAAGTCGACCATTCACAATCCCACGTTCTTCAATTGGATGGTGGTTTTGTCACACCAGGCAGCAATGCCTTCGGCCATGATTTCAGGTTTCGAAACCTTACACACTCTTGCTAATTTTCTTCTCTGGGTTTTACACATCTGAGCATTTTACCAGCTAGATCGTCGAATGACAAACTGATGGCTGAGCCCTAACAGAAACTATGAAAACGAAAGCGAGAGGCAGGCTGGTGTGCAAGAGTTTTACAGACTTAATCACATCAACCAGACATATGATTACGTAAGTTGTGCACTCTCATTTCTAATGTCTCCCTTAGTTATAAGTGCTCTCGTAACTTTTTGTCTCCCTTAGTTATAAGTTGTGCACTCTCATTTCTAATGTCTCCCTTAGTTATAAGTATTCTCGTAATGCAGATAAAAACCATGTTGCTATAGACTTCGCTGGTTGAAAATATGCCCATGAAAAAAATATGCCCACTTTCATCCCTGAGCAGCTTAGTCTATTGCGGATTTTCTAAATATTTTGGGATCCCAAAGAGATGTATGGATGATTTCGAAATATTATGGGAGTCCACGATCGATATAAAGATTTTTATGACTTTCATTTTTTTTACTATGAATGTTTTTTTGGACTTCTAATTGTCAACTTGTTAGATGGATGTTAATTTTTTGTTTTATTAAAAAAGAGTTGCATGGGCTAATTTGATATCTGACTTAATAATAATCTTAAAATTAAATTATTATTACTACATTACAAAACTCCGTAATTCTTATATCTCACTTAATAATAATCTTAAAATTAAATTATTATTACTAAACTACAAAACTCCTCCGTAATTCTGCAGGGTATAACTATAATTATATACTGAAATCAATCTGAGAGACAAAGAACTAGAAAATTCTCTGCTTCATATGACAGCTTGAGGCACAATATCTGGACTGCATCAAAACTGTGCGACCACATTGGTGTACACATGATTTTGGTTATCCACAATGATGTTTTCTTTTTTGTGTGGTTGCAGGCATTAAGTAAGCGCGAACATTATGGTAAGCTTGACAAAACTGTTATGAGCATCTGGGAATGTTGTGAACTCTTAAACGAGTTCGTAGATGAGAGTGACCCTGACCTCGATGAACCTCAGATAGAACACCTGCTACAAACAGCAGAGGCTATTCGTAAAGATTACCCCAATGAAGAGTGGCTTCATTTGACTGGCCTCATCCATGGTATGAGTTACACCCCATCTAACTCTTTGCATTCATACTAACTTGTGCAGCAAACCAACAGAGATTCTCTGCCAGAAATAGCATGATTCGTTGAACAACAATCTATTTCAGTATATGTCATAGAGATTATACTTCTAGTTCAGTTGTGATTGGGTTATAGATGAAATTGTAATTGAGAAAAATGCATGCAGATCTGGGCAAGGTACTACTGCATCCTGACTTTGGAAGGGAACCTCAATGGGCAGTTGTAGGTGAGAGCTCATTCAACATTACCCACTGTAAAATGAAATGGAATGTACCCATCATTTACATCTCTCATGCATTTAGCTTCCTAAGGACTCCTGGATGATATTTTAGTTATAATTGGCGGATACTGGATTCTTCTGGCAATGGACTGGGTTGGCTGTTAATGATGTCTAATACAAAAAAAACTTGCATATCTGAACTTATACAGGTGACACTTTTCCTTTGGGATGCGCTTTCAGTGAAACCATTGTTCACCACGAGGTAATGTATATCAACCTTCTCTCTTCATTTTGCAACTTGGTATTTTTCTGAAACATTGTTCTTGGTCCATTGCAGAGTTCATGTAATATATCAATAATTAAAATCTTTTTCATATCGTTGTGTGTAGTTTTTCAAGGACAATCCAGACTTTCACAACCCGAAATACAACACAAAATACGGGGTTTACTCTGAAAAATGTGGACTGGACAACGTTCTTATGTCATGGGGTCACGATGAGTACATGTACCTGGTAATATACTTTCAGAAAATAAGCCAACATATCATTTCATTTCACGTCTACATAGAATGGTTGATTGTTTTATTCATCGATGGATGGAACAGGTGGCTAAAATGAATAACACAACATTACCTCCGGCAGCTCTCTTCATCATAAGATTTCACTCTTTCTACCGTAAGCAAAACAATATCTCATTTTCTCTGTAATCCTGAAAATGCTGATTTGACTGGACTAATAACACATCTGATGGATGGTGTATTTGTTGCAGCTCTGCATCGTGAAGGTGCGTACATGCACTTGTTGAATGATGAAGATAAGGAAATGCTTGAGTGGGTTAAAATATTTAAGTAAGAAGAAACTCAGCATTGGGTCATTTTCATTATTTACTTATCATAACTGTTATAATCTTGAAGTGTATTTCTGATAACTATTTATTTCATGTGAACAGTAAATATGACTTATATAGCAAGAGTAAGGTCAGAATCGATGTGCAGGAAGTGAAGCCATATTATCAATCACTCATTGATAAGGTTGGTATTGGTATTCATTCATTCTCTTGCATTCCTGTGATATGAATTCATTTGAAGCTGCATCTGTCTGCACAAATTGAGCTGATTTGTCTAGAAAGCTTGACTCTGAATTGACTCTCTTGTTGTTGTTCTTTTGTTGTTTTGTGCAGTACTTCCCTCCCAAATTAAGATGGTGATTACCTCATGAATGATGGATTGGATTGGCATGATGGATTGGATTGGCTCTTACTTTTATTAGATTATTGTGTACTGAGTGGACTAGGGACTCTAGTTTGATCTGGTACATGGCTATGTGTGTAGAACCAAGTTGACATAGAGCATCTAGAGTTCTTGCTGATGCAAAAGGAACTAATTTGATCTGTCACATGTGATGTAATGCTATTCCATTGTGGTGGTGTCAGGCTGTAGAATAAGTTCAATTGTGTGGTGCCAAGCTGGCAAATAGGTTTCAATTCTTTAGGCGATGTAGATTATATCTAAGGATTTAAGGATTTTTTGGAGTACTTTTTGTTCATATAAAATTTTGTTCTTTCAAATCAGTTAATATGGGATTTTGAGCTTTTATTTTCATTTGCTGGCCTAATTTGCTTATGCAATTTTGTTTAAATGACAATGGTAGAAAAATTCAAATGATTATGACATAAACAATTTTATTTATAAAAATTTACTTTTTCGAAATGACATGTTCAGCTTGTTAGGCTGTATCATCCTATCATTTTATCGGTTTCATAAAGGCATTAAGAAATCCCGAAAGAGAAAAGAATAAAAAAGTTTTACTTAGTTAAAGATTTGAGTTTTGAACTTTGAGATTTTGTTATCTTACCATTTTATAGGTTTCATAAAGGCATTAAGAAATCCCTAAAGAAAAAAGAATAAAAAAGTTTCATTTAGATAAAGATTTGATTTTTGAAATTAAGAGTTTGTCTATCAAATATTGGATTCCATTTTGGAAATTGTTTGAGAAAGATATTTTAGAATTTGAAAACTTATAAATTTAGTTATCATGGAGAGCAATATATATTCACAATAAAATCGCTTTTGGTTATGTGTAACAAGTTAAGAGACTACTTAAGAACAAAAGTAATATCATGGAGAGCAATACATATTCTATAAAAAAAAAAAATCTACGCAGATTTTTGTAGGTCTAACTTCTGACCAGGCCTTTAGCAAATTGCATACCAGAACTTTCTTCGAAACTATACAAAATCTTTCTTTCGAAGCTACACAAAATCTTCTTCGAAACTATACAAAATCTTTCTTTCGAAGCTACACATAATCTTCCCCTGTAATTTTTAATCAAAAAAGTTTGTACCATTTTAATTAAAACAACCATCTTTGCATCTCAAATAATTTTGTAAACCTTTTTCATAGGCCACAACATTGTTGATGCTCGAAATGATAAATTTTGCTTCCCAAAAAGAGATATGGAGCATATATCTATCCTCACATTTTGATGGTAGGGAATGTAATGACTTTCTATATATATAAATAATAATTGTACATATAAACAATTTTTAATATTAACAAGGAGCCATTGGGGAGGTGGTAGTCTCTGCCGCGGTCTGCAGCTAATTGCAAAACTTTGAACCGTGGATGCAAATATTATTATGAACTTAACAAAAATGACTGGAAAATTAGTAATTCATATAAGTCACAAAAATATTTCATCTTTTAACAACCCCAGCCCTACAAGGCAATTTGTCGTGAATAAACAGAACTGGAATTCAATAATTTTCATCTTTGATTTTCATGCATAAATAATATATCTTACAACTGTTGTCTTTCTCACACACTAATTACCTTATTTTTGTTTCAAGCTTCCATGGAAAGCCTTTTTTTAATATTCCTTCTTGTGTATAGTATTTTGATTTTTTATCTGAAACATTTATTTTTATTGAAGCTTAAGCTTTGTGCTACGCTACAAAATAAATGTATTATTTTTCACTGTATTTTTCACTTGTTATATAAAAACAAGAAATTACTTTTTCTATTAGGGAATGTTAATAAATTAGCTATTTAAAAAAAATAGGTCTATATTATTTCAATTTTGTTTTACATATCTAAAAAAGAAAATTGAATAAAATTTATATATGACAAAATTTATAAAAAATACTGGAAAAAAATATTATTAATTATTTAAAAACTTCAGAGTTAGAACACTCAAAATTCTAGTAGATATCTGAATTTTAAGTAAATAACTTTTTGTCTTTATTATAAACGTAGTATTAAGGTTGAACTTTGAATTTAGAAAACTCTCTCCAGTTTCTCGATAAGTATCTTTGAATTGAAGCTTAAAAGAGAAAGATTTCAACCTTCTAAATTCAATAGTTTTTTTCTTGCGCTAAGGAAAGTTTAAATTACAAACTTCTTACCTCTAAATTCAGAACTTAGCACATTCCAATTTCGATGGATTTTTAGACTTAAAATATAGAAAACCCCAAGAAATTCATCTTCTCCATGAACTTCGATTTTTCAACTCCAGTGAAAGTAAAAATAGTCAAACTGTTGTAACTCTGCAGGCTATCATTCAACTCTGGAAAATGCTTAAATTATACTGGAGACAACTCATAGAACAACACAATAAAGTGATTTCTAATATTATTTTTCACTATAAAACTATCATTCAACTCTGGAAAATGCTTAAATTATACTGGAGACAACTAATAGAACAACACAATAAAGTGATTTCTAGTATTATTTTTCACTGTAAAGCTATCATTCAACTCTGGAAAATGCTTAAATTATACTCGAGACAACTAATAGAACAACACAATAAAGTGATTTCTAATATTATTATTCACTGTCAGACTCGCCTGTGGCATCGTGCAATATTTAGTTGTTGCATTGTAGCTTGTATGTGCTCACAAAACTTTTAAAGAACTAAATATTTAAAGAAAAAATAATAACGAAGATTTTCTGGGCGAATATAAAGAATTCTGCTTTAAAAAAATGGCTGAGGTTATGTTTAAAATTCCAACAGAGACGACCACGGAACAATTGAAAAGGCCACTCCAGATTACTTCGATATTATGCTCAAAACAACCAATAAACCCCATTGCGCTTAAAATGACAAACAATAAAATTCCAACAGAGACGACCACGGAACAATTGAAAAGGCCACTCCAGATTACTTCGATATTATGCTCAAAACAACCAATAAACCCCATTGCGCTTAAAGTGACAAACAAAAAAATCGGGACAGATTAACCATGGAGTGAATTCCGGTACATCACCAGTTTCATCAAAACCTTTTCAGATCACTGGATTCTCGTACCAAAATGCGTATCAAGAAGCTGGGAAACTATGTAAATGCCAAACCGGTTTGTATAAATTGGTTGTTGGTGTAATTTTAGTTACAATTCATTTAACCATTTACTTTTGTCTTTCGGACAAGCTGCGTAAATCAAGAAAGCGGTATGATGCATTGAACCACTTTTTTCGGCCTCTCCTTCAGCGGCGCAAATCAAGGAAACAATTACTAGCTCTAAGTAGTGAGATCTATGGCCTAAAACCTGCTTTAAGTGGTGAGATCTATTACCTAAAACCTTTCTATCGTCTAACAATCAATCGAACGGTTCAAAACCATCCAGACTGGTAGCTGGTAAAGTCTTTGACAAAAACATGAAATATGCCAAATGGTTAGAATGTTGTGCATTCATCATACCTACGGCAAGGGTTTCGGTTATTTGGAAGTGGGTATTGAAGAGTACACCTTCTGCTATCTGGAGAGCGCAACCTGCGAGAAAAATTTCAATCCATGAATTAAACCTAATAAGATACCAGAAAACCCGGTCATGGAGCGAATTAATAAAAGAGGTGTCGTGATCATGAATTACCTGGAACGGGAGAGAGCGTCATCCGCCGGAACCTAGAAAAAAAACCAGAGTAAAATTGTCTCATAACTCGACACTCTGTAAGAGCAACTCAGACACGAAGTAAACTCTGAGAGAATGAAAATACTGGCAAGCGACCTGAATGGCTGCACGGACAAATTGAAAGCACAGGACCTAGGGTTCGTTACCTGAACGCGGGGGCATATCCTTCTATGCGGGCGTAGCGGCGATCTCCAAACATCTGGCCCAGTTGAACCATATGCAAACATCTGTCCTGCATGCAGGACACTCAGAACAGGATGCAAGCTTATATAAGAGGTGCTTTGCATTTACACGGTCGAGTGTTGGAAGCATTTCTCAATTCCAAAATAGAGCTTGAATGGAGTATCGTATGCACATTATTGCATGGTTTCCCATGATATCATTGAGTGATTATAAAGATGGCAACAATTTTGTTTTCATAATATATATATATAAAGTTTCCAACTTTCCATCCTCATAAAAGTTTTAGAGAAAGGAATGCAAAATAGCGCCCGAGTTTACTTTCAATGATTTTAAAGATAGATCGCTGTTTCTAGGATCTCAGCATGAGTGCTTGACGATCTCCGTTGCTTCAGTTTGGCCCTTCATTACTTGGTTGTTTAGATTGGTTCGATGGATTGGCAGGCGATATTATTTTAGGGTAGGATTATTTTATACAAAGTGCTTGTTTCCTCTAGGTGCTACTTTCGACCTGTTTTCAGTAGTCCCAGCAATTTAGAGTGAGTTTAATAACTTATTCGAGGGTTGTTCAGACTTGCAAATTTCCATGATATCTTATTGTTGTTTTATGTTAGGACCTATGACGCTTCAAGTTGATTGATAGTATTGGCTTGCGTTTCGAAGGGGTTTCTTTACACTGAGTTATGAAAAACCTCTGTTATTCTCAGTGTATAATTGAATATCTAAACAGTTGACATGTATACTTATTATCCAAGAGGTTTTTCGACCATTTTACTTCTATATTGACTGTAAAGTTGATATGTATATGGCAACTCCTTTGATTTTTTTTAATACAACATTCACTATTGTTTCAACATGTTTCTAAAAGGAGTTTTTGACAACATTGCCTTCTCTATATCATCATTTTCTGTATGTACTCAATAGTTCTTTTCTTGGCTCTGCAATAAGTTTTTCGATGTTCTTATGGAATTTGGCCTTATGGATTAAGAGGATTTTCCCGCTTAGTTTTAAAACAAAACTATTTGTTTTATGATTAAATTGACGCATGCATAACGACAATTCCTACTCAGCATCATAATTGTCTGCTCATAATATTAGAGGGTTTGTTCTCTGCGTTTACTAATTTATTATTTGTAAAGAATAAATAGCAGACCACAAAGAAGCCAAACAGTTGATGGCCATTATCACATTCTATTTACTGAGGGGTAATTGAGAGGCATGTTCTCTAGCCTCAACGATATTTCTTTATTTATTTTTATGTTTTTTAGTTTAAACAAGGTGGGTTCTGTATTTCTGCATGTTATATTTTTATACTTTATGGGCCTAAAGGCAAAAGTTTTCAATTATTCAATGAAGGTCTAGCAAATTAACACTCATGCTCTGTATTTTTTTTCCTAAGTTGATTTCCTGCCAATTGAGTAGACCCAGAGTATATAATCGCTGGGTTTAAAGCTTTTAATTAGCCATACCATCTATGGCAATGCTCCTTGCAAAACCATTTCTGTATAAGTAGAAAGAACTACATTTTTAATATGCCCGATTAATCTCACTAAATAATCATATTGAGAATAAACAGACATAGGCAAAGTAATTCTATAGGAAGTATAAGAAAAATACTTTACTAATGGAGAAATTGAATTTGGTCACTGGCAGTGAAAACTGAAGAGCGTCAAGAGGTGAGTATCGACAGAGAGATGGATTTCACCACCAAATACATTGGTAACTCTATTTCACTGTTATCACAAATGAAGAAAAGTAAATTAAGCGAGAATTTCATCGTTTATCCTTTCGAATGATTTCCAGGGATGAGAGCCTGCAAACAATATTTTTGTTCTACAAAGAAAAAGCCCAGTTCAGGAATAATGTATCAGGCATGTTATTCATGTTATTGCATTTGAGAAGAATATAGACATTTAGTTGCCACATGAAAGTGGAATAGTTGATCACTCATGTATTTAGAGCTCCTTTTTTCAGAGATAAACAAATCCTTTGTTTTGTCGTTGGAAGACAAAGTGCTCGACATGTGTTCAGGCAAATGCAGGAGTAAATTGTCTATTCATATTGGCCCATCGCGATAATGGGAATATATATACTTTGTCTATATATTTCACTATAGAAAACCCATGGACTTGGCATGCTCAGATATAGTAAATGAATATAAATTGCAAAATCCGTGAAGCAATTGTTGCGTGCCCAAATGTACTGTACAAATTATTCCACTACCTTAATGATCACTAGAAAGTCAGGCCCAGCAATGCATATAAATCATTCACAACAGAACTGTTTGGTCCTGGTAACCAAAGCCACCTAACAATGCAAGTGAAAAGTCTTAGCCTTCTTATATGTTACATGCGTTGTAGCTAGGTGACCCGCCTAACCGGGAGTGGAGGCAAAGTAGCTTTACCTGCCCTCACTCTCAGAATTATTGCCAAGTAGCTATCTGCTGGTCAACAACCCGTGACGAAGAAAGCCAACCAATATGTCATAGACATGATGAGGCAACGCATAAGTTTTGGTGATGAATACTACTTGTGGAGCTTCTTATGGAATAAAGCCTTTGGTGGGAGTGGAAGGTTTTGCTTCAAAATACCGAGTCACATTGTAATTTGGCAGCTCTTAGCTTAAACCCCTTTTTATATCCATCCGAGATATAAATATTCGAGTGTTCGTAATCCCTTGCAAACAACTACATAGAGTTGTGTTTTTATAAACTCTGCGAAATGATTTTCATGTTCAAGAGGCCTTTAGCAATCTAGCTCCATCAGCGTATACTTGCTTATTCTCGAGCGTTTGTATTGTTGTTTCTTGCATAGTCCCTGCCGTCAAGCACAAATGAAGCCCTTTTCTGATTTGTGTTTCAGTGTTATCATTGTGATTTGGATGAAGAAAGGCCACTTCGCTTGAACCCCATGTCAAACCGGGTTTTATTTCTAATAGAGTGATTTGGTCCCTTGACATTTCATTAGAGACATGTTTAAATGATACCTAAGGGAAGAAAGATAAAATGTGAACATAATTGAAAAGAAAGAGATGTAGCTCTCAGGTGTGGCCTGCACTTGGAGACTACACTCACAAAACTTGAGAGATCACTCTCGTCCACTCTATTATCAATCAATCAAAGATTACATCATTAAATACAATACTAGGAAATAGGAAGTTGCACCCAAACCCCATAACTATAGGAACTAATCCCAAACTAGGGAGAAAGTTACAACAACGTAACTATTTTCTCCGTTAATATCAAAATAATATTAATTATTCTCAACTCCCCCCCTTAATGGAGAAAGGGTTCTCCTGAACTCCTAGCATCTTTCTAAACAATTCAAATTTCACTCATGCAAGAGGCTTTGTAAAGATATCAGCCACATTGTCACAAGTTTTACAATATTCAACAACAATTTCATTTGACTGTATTTTTTCTCTAACAAAATGGAACTGAGTGTCTATATGTTTGGTGTTTTTGTGAAACACTGGATTGTATGCTAATTTGATGGTGCTCTAGTTGTCGCTTTTGATAGAAGTGGGTTGCTTTTGTTCTTTTCCTGCATCTTTGAGAAGTCTCCTCAACCAGATTGCTTCACATGTTGCTGCACACAATGCTTGATACTCAGCTTCACATGACGACAAAGCTACAGTACTCTGTTTCTTGCTGCTCCATGCTACGACCCCGGAACCTATGTTGAATGCATAACCTGTGATGGACCTCCGATCATCCAGGTGACCTGCCTAGTCTGAGTCTGAAAAACCGGCTAGAGTAACATTAGATACATCAGTGTATAAAATACCGAAATGAACAATACCACAAAGATACCTCAACAAGCTTTTTGCTGCTGTCCAGTGACTTTCACGTGGTTTCGACATGAATTGGCTCAACACACTAACTGAGTATGCCAAGTCAGGTCTGGTTGTTGTAAGATATATCAGGCTGCCAACCAGCTGTCTGTACATTGTGGCATCTACCTCCTTAGTTCCATCGTCACTGCTCAATTTCAGATTTTGCTGCAAAGGTGTTGCTGCTGTTCTACACTGATCCATACCAAACTTTTCCAACAGATTTTTAGCATACTTCCCTTGGGTAAGAAAAATTTTCCCAATATCTCTGAATACTTCCAATCCCAGACAATAGTGAAGGCTTCCAAGATCCTTCATTTCAAAAACTTGTGCCATAAGCCTTTTGATTCCTTTGATTAAATCATCTGCATTTCCTGTTATAATCATGTCGTCCACATACAAAGAAATCAAAATAATCTGCCCTTGGTTATTATACTTGGTATACAAATTTGGGTCATTTAAACTTCTATGGAAACCATACTCTATAAAGAAAGAATCGACTTTTTCGTACCAAGACGTGGGTGCTTGCTTTAAACCATATAAAGTCTTTTTCAATCTGCAAACAAGATGTTCCTGCCCCTGCTTTACATATCCTTCTGGCTGTACTAAGTAAATTTCTTCTTTTAAATCACAATTTAAAAATGCAGATTTAACATCAAACTAGTATAATTGCAAATTATATTTAGTAGCTAAAGCAATAAGCATTCGGATTGTATTTAGCTTTTCTACAGGTGCAAAAGTATCATCAAAATCTATACCTTCCTTCTGT
Source organism: Pinus taeda (assembly GCA_000404065.3). Lineage (NCBI taxonomy): Eukaryota > Viridiplantae > Streptophyta > Pinopsida > Pinales > Pinaceae > Pinus > Pinus taeda. Next base: position 1,054 of record APFE031033119.1, on the reverse strand, counting down.
GAATATCCTTTTGCAACCAACCTAGCTTTTAACTTATCTATACTTCCGTCTGCATTCATTTTTGGTTTAAACAACCACTTGCATCCTATGGGTATTTTATTCTTAGGTAGCTCAACTAAATCCCAAGTATCATTTCTAAAAATTGATTCCATTTCTTCATTCATTGCAGCTCTCCATTCCTTACATTGACTAGCTTCTTTGTAATTAGAGGGTTCTAAAATGTTCAAAACTTTTGACATCAAGGCATAGTTTCCCAACTTCAATGGTAATTGAGTCTTCCTACATGACCTTCTTGGTAGGGGACTTACCTCAAATTTGTTTTCCTCTGCAATAACTGGGCCTGCTTTTTGACCTTCTTGCTGTTCTTCTTCATTCTCTTCTTTCTGCTCCTGTTCCTGCTCCCTTTCATCCTCGCTGCTTTCCTCCAACAACAATGGAATGTGCCAATCATCTCTAACATCAGATTTCCTTTCCTGTACCTGTTCATGAAAGACTACATCTCTACTTGCAAATGTCTTACGAGACTCAGGATTGAACAGTTTGTATGCTTTAAACTCTGTGCCATAACCAACAAAGATGCATTTGACTGCCTTAGGGTCTAGTTTATTTCTATCAGCTTTGGGTACATGTGCAAATACCTTTGTCCCAAAGACTCTTAAGTGGTTTACTGCTTGTTTAAATCCATATAAGGCTTCAAAAGGGGTTTTGAAGCCAAGAAACCTAGTAGGACTTCTATTTTTTAAATATACAGTAGTATTTATCGCTTCTGCCCAAAAAATATTAGATAGACCCTTACCTTGCAGCATGATCCTTGCACACTCCACCAAGGTTCTGTTTTTACGCTCTGCAACTCTGTTTTGCTGTGGTGTATGTGGCACTGTGTATTGCTGAACAATCCCGTGAGTTTTGCAGTATTTCATGAATTCCTTTAATTTGTATTCTCCCCCTTGATCAGATCGGAGAATTTTAATACTTTTTCCAAACTGTTTTTCCATCAGGGTTTTGAACTCTATAAAACATTGGAAAGTTTGACTTTTCTTGTTTAAAAAATAAA
>APFE031033112.1:19682-36449 GCA_000404065.3 Pinus taeda | reverse complement strand
ATGGAGGAAATGAATGCCCGCTTCCAAAGAAAATTTCAATGCTCAGGAACAACTTGGGAGGGCTGGTTGAAGGCATGGAAAATGGAAGTTTAAAGCTTAAAGATAGCTTGTGGTTAATGTTGAACGGCGAGAGTTGGTTTCCTATCGCGCCATGCACTTCCGTTAAAGCAACGAGAATAACCTTAAAAACTACTACTTGATATGACTTAACAGAGTCAAATTCATCACCATATATTTGAAATATTACATTAAATGTTATCCTTATGCCGAAGGCAGCCCTACCGATATTTACATAGTGCATTAGGTATTTTTCTATTACGGAAGACAACACTATTTTCGATATAATTCAAATACGATGAACATACAGTTTTTGATCTGTACATACTGCATTGAATATCATCTTATTACCAAAGACAACACTATTTTCAATGCATTTCAAATATGATGATGAAACCAAACATACTTGAACTACATCACGAGCTCAATGGAGACGAGTTCTACACCATCTATTGAATATATTAAAAATCAATATGCCATGGCCTACAACGGCGTGGGTTTAAACTCATCCTATCAACCAATGAATATCTTCTGTGACTTTTCCTTTCATCATTCAGTTCCAAAGCACTCGAGCTGGTCATGCAAGACGAGAGGCTCATTCGATTGTCACAACTACTATTCAACACAGACATGGGATCTACTGGAAAGCAAAGACCCAGTTGAACAATTTAAACATTTTAACGAGGTTGGAAGTAGCCACTTTGCACTACTGTTTTACCATATTTTGATGAAAAAATGTGTATTCGAATGTGTGATGTTTTTAATATCAAAATTCGGTCTGAGATTTGCAAAGCAAATCTTAATAATTGAAATAAAATAAAATATTAAATATTAATAATTGAAATAAAATATTAAAAAGGTAGAAAGAGTAAAAAACTTTTGGGTAGCATGCCTGGCATGCATGCACCACCTGTGCACTCCACCTGGCATTTTCTCAATACAACAATTGTTGTGTCAATCCACAGCTTCTCTGATCCTCTACCTGGCGTTCATTCACACAGCGCAGTGTAAAATCTGAAAGTTCATTCGCACACCGCAGTGTTAAATCTAAAAGTTCCTCCGCACGGAGCAATGTTAAAATGCAGGTGGGTCCTAAATCTGAAAGTGCCTCCACACAGAGCAGTCTTAAAACGCTGGTGGGTCCTAAATCTGAAAGTTCGTCCACAAAAAGGAGTGTTAAAATGCAAGTGGGTTCAAAATCTGAAGCGCTTTGTGGAAGATCCGACAAACGTCCATTAAAAGCAGAATTCTGCAAACCCTAATCCGAAGGCTCCTAGGAACACTGCTTCTCGAACAGAAAGGTGCTCCTTCATTTCTACCCTTTCGTTGGCAGATTGGTCGACTCTCCCGACAATTTTCTAAATGTGGAATGCAATGACGAGGGTGCCTAATTTACAGAGGTTGTTGCAGACGCCACCCTTGACCAGATTCTCCTTCACAAAAGTCCTCGCTAAATTCAGGAACCGCTGTTTCCTCTGAACCATTCTATTTGTGCAGATGGCCAGTCTCTTCCTTTGCTTGTAGTTCAGGTATGTAATTGAAAAACCTCCTAATACAATCTGCATTTAATTAATGATTTGAAAAATGTTTTCTTTGTTACAATTTACTATACATAGATGTAGAAAACAAACTTTTCTATGGTAAATATTTTCTTGTAAGTTACAAATTTGATAAGGATTGGGTATAACGAGAAGCGGATTCAAGAGGCACAGCAGGCAGCGAGGATAAGAAATAAGACGTGTGGAGGGGGCGAAGGAAGAAAGCGAGGAACATATAATTCCATAATGACAGGCAGAGATAGGCTTCGATCTTGGAAAAACAAAAATGATTAGAGTCACAAAATGGAGGCGAGGGTAACATTGGAATGATTTTCAGAAATGATCATTCAGAGAGAAAAATGATGGTGTGTAAAATAATTTCAGAAAGCAAGTTTATAGGAAATCGAGGCGGAATTTCATATTATTATTATGTCGTCTTTATGTTGATTTTTTTTTTAAATAAAATTTTTCAGGTAATGGCTACAGTAAATAAAAACAATTAAAGAAAAAAGAAACGATGCATTTAAAGCAAAGGAAATTAAAGAACAAAATGGATGCATTTCTCGTTGAGTTTTTTATTAAGGTTTTGGTAATTTCACCTTGAAGCCATGGTGCTAAATTTATGCTTTAAATTAACTGGGTCTCCATGATCCTCTGCAGGTAGATCCCTTGCAGCTAGCGGAATAACACAAAATAACAAGTAAGGTACTTCTTCGGAGTTAGCTGCATCTGAAGTTTGCCAAAATACATAAAGATAGTCTGATACATACCAGGTATGTCAAGTCGCAAACTACAAGGCCACTGCCTTCCACAATGCCATCTTGCAGACTCAAGCGACTCAATGCCATCTTGCAGACTCAAGTGACTCAATGCCATCTTGCAGACTCAAGCAACTCAAGCATGTAGATAACAGAGCACATCCAAAGACTGCAATTGTAATCTTGCAGACTCTTCTGAGCACGTCCAAAGACTGCAATTCTAATCTTGCAGACTAGAGAGTCTGAGCACATCCAAACACTACAATTCTAATCTTGCAAACTAGAGTCTGGGCAGACGGTGACTATCTTTTACCATACCATACCAAAGTTGCATGCACACACATAAGATAGAGGGCGGTAGAATGAAGACATGTCGACAGTTGTAAACAATCGTGTCAGTGAACAATGGTGCTGCGCTTATGCAAGGTCCACACTCGAATTTTGAAACTTAGGATAAATTAAGTTGCCCACACTAAACTAACCTCGGGGCAAGTGATGCGGGCAATAAGAGGGTAAATAGAAAACTTTGGCTAAATTTTTTTTGCAAAGAAACTGCCCAGTGTCAACTTTGGTTAAAGATTAAATAACCGGTACAAATTTGCGGTCAACATATCAACTACTAGCCAGTCAACTGCGTATCGAACGCTAATAGTCCCAGGCAGGGACCAATAATTCTTTTGTTCTCTTAGTAGGAGCATGAAATTCTTGGTTCCATTAAAATCATAGGTTCTTATTTTTTCATGCAACATTTTTGACTTATTGTTCAATGAGTTTATTTTATTTAGGTACCATCTGCTTTTGTATTGCTACTATATTGGTTGTCTCTATTCTATTAGTTTTTGCTTTCTTCAAAGGCCTATGATTATCATTTTTAATTACATAGGACTCTATGACTATGGTGTTTGATAGTTTCATTGCCATGTTCTAGGTGTTAGATTCAATATTTTATTATGGGAGAAATATAATTTATAGTGAAAACTAATGCAAGTCAATTTTGTTACTTAAAAAAAATCTCAAGAAATACAAATGAAATAGAGAAGGATAAGTGCTTAGAAAAAGCATCCACACTCAAACATTGATCCTCTACTTACTCTAACACACAATGGCTATTTATTGCATAAGTGAGTGGATTGAGTTCATCCATATTTATAAAAAATCAAGGGATATTTTTCATCATGATCTCCATCGATGTACCTTGATCTTATCACTAGAAACTTCATCATTATCCTTAGATATATACTAACAACTCTTATTTCACTTATTTATAACATAGTGTAGCAAGTAGGTTTAATCCACACTCTAACTAGTTATCAATTCCCACAGGTTAAAAAATAAAGCAATTGACATTTACTGAACACACCTAATTAGGAAATGCATATCTCTATATATATTATAGGTTTGGTATTTCTCAAAATTTTGGTAAAAATATCAATATTTTTATCACTTGTGATATAATATAGCTAGCCAGTCATCCTAAACTCATCTAATCTTTTCTCTTGCAAGTTGATATTGGATCTTAGTTTGTTTTTACTTTATGTAGTAAAACAAAAATGTTGGGAAATTTTAAAACAGTGATTATGCACTTTAATTAGTGTAGGTAATTGTTCCTTTCTCCCATATATTTGAGAATAGGTTTAAGAAATATAGATTCACATGTAGCACCACATAATGCTTTGTGTCCATATTTAGTAGAGAACAGTTAAGTAGTTACTTTCTTCTTATGGCTCTATGACACAACAATATATCCTACGGTAAATAAAAATCTAGAAGTGAACTTTCAATCATATAGATTACCTACCCTACCCAATTAGATTCCATGTAACCTATCAACTTATTCTTTAGAAAATTATTATATTCAATACCATAATCAAAATTTAGCTTTAGGTAATGAAGTATATTTTTGATTGGTTTCAGATATTGTCATGTGGTTTAGCCATGATTTTGCAAAGATATTAATTGAATATGCAAAATTTGGTGCTTTCAATTAGTTTAGACTTCCCATCAATTTTCTATATAGATTGTCATCAACTTCTTTTGTACTATCATATTTGTAATGTTTGATGTTTTTCTCTAATTGAATAACCACTCAGTTTGGAGTAGATGCTTATTTACATTCATATATGATGAATTTACTAATATTTTCATTTATATATTATATTTGAGTAAGATATATATAGATATTATATATATATATATATATATTAATATATATATAATATATATATATATTATATATAATATAATCTAATATATATATTATATATATATAAATATATATAATATATATATATATATATTTCTTGGTAAAACTATTCTATTATATACAAAATCAGAGTACAATTACAATCAAACTGTCAAAAAGAACCAACTGCGTGGAGGTAATTGCAGCATGGAACAACAGCGTTCGTAGTTTAAGAGGACGAACCAGACCATTAGTCTTTTCCACACAGGGGAGTTCAAAAACATTTTTACATAGAGCAGTAACCATCCATGTGTAGAAAATCAAACCCTGAACACAGACAAATGCTCTACATCATTAACACATTGACACAACAGCTTTGACGCAATGACATAGCCAAAAAAATGGAATAGACAAAATCCCTCCCTTACGGGCCACGTAACCTGAGAAGGAGCCGCAGTTAATCTTCAGGAACCTCCTCCACTATCCTGCACCAGCCGTATTCCTCCATGTCCTGCGCTTGGACCTCCTCCGCTGCAGTCGTGACAGGCTCCATCTTGACATCCTCCTTCTGACTAGATGGTCTTTCTGTTACCTTCACGAGATTTGCAAAGGACGTCTCCATAGCTCTCGTGGTATCAACTGGTGGTGTCATCTCCCTTTGAGCGTTGGATTCACCCTCTTCTTGGGCCTCCTCAATGAAAAGCACCGAAACATGGGCGTTGATCTGGGGGCGGTTCAGAGAACTATTGAAAGTGAAAATTGTTGAGCCAAAGGAGGGCGAGGAAGAGGACCCAGGAGAGTTGGCTTCCAGAAACTGGCTAGGCCTAAGAAAACTTGCTCCTGCAGCGTGAAGGCAATGGCAGTGGCAATGGAAATGATGGGAGGTCTCCGCATCGACTGAAGGGCGCGAGGACCCGCCACCGGTGGAGCCTCGACAGCTGAGCATTCACTGTCGAGGCCGACCCATAATTGTAGAGCTGGACAGAGCCGAATTGGATTTCAGAATACAGAGTGAATCAAATGCAGGTGGTGGAGTGGACCTAATAGATGGGTGAGGATCCTGAAGGAAATTCATATACCAAACAGACGGACAGAGGCCGGGAATGACCTGAGAATTCAGAATTGAGGGAATGGCCTGAGAATTCGGACCAGGGCTCAACCCCAACAGCGCCAGAGGCAGCAGTAGAACCCCGAGCCAAGCCTGAATTCACATGGTAAATCCAATGCTACAGCCATTAATATTGCACCTGCCCTTGCCTCGAAGCACTCTCGCCATTACTATGGCATTCATGGGAGCCAAGGAGCCAAGCCCTGTTTCGCAGGCGGAGTTGAACGAAGCGTTAATGCTCCTCTATTGCGTTCTTTTGTTCCTGAACGTGCGCAGTCAAGAATGTCCCTTCCCCCATGTGGACATAGCGCTTCTGCGCATGGCGGGTGTTATCACTCAGGTTGTCCTTAGGCTCCTAATAGGGATACGGCCGAGGTAACCACAAACCAATCTTTGGATTGCAGGTTCTAGCCCACCTGCAATCAGAGAGGGCTCTCTCTTTATGATTCAACTTTTGTTGATGATTTTAGGCTAGCTTTCTGGCTTCAAGGGTGTTTTGTTTGTGATTGGATGGACGGTAGGATTCTCGAACAAAGAGGCAAGATAAGGTGTGATAAGTTTCGAACCATTGGGCATGGAGTCACGGATTGAGGCTTTCTTGCATTTTCTTGGTCACAAGGGGATACGGAGCGGGATAGCCACACATGATACAATTATCAATCTGTTGAAAGTACGGAATGAGAATCAGGGATGAAAGGCAAAGGAGAATCATTTCATCATGCTGAAGAAGAAGAGAAATGGATGAATGGGATCTAGGAGCAATTAAGAATTCCTAAATATGCATTCATATGCAAAAGAAACAGCATAAACAAGATCATTTAAGTATACATGCTCATAGCTATTCGTGAAGAAAACATCGAGAAATGCAGAAATTGAACTTAAGGTGTAATGAAACAAACCTTAAGCTATTCTTTTTTCCTGCAATTTAGAAGGCGGAACAGTGGTAACAAACATAAAAGTAAACAGAGGAGAGAAACACTTATTGAATCATGTAGAAGCACAGGAATTCCGTAATCATTCCTTGGTCAAGAGAAAACATCAAGTAGTTTCACAGTCCACGCTTTCAGCAATCTTTGATTATGGAAATTATAACAGTTACAGTGCGAGTCTCTGCTCGAAGAAATTGCTGGAAAGGAGACTAACCAACTACTACCAACCAACCAATCCCTCACAGCATTGCTTAGGGTGGTATTTATAAGAAAAATATCGGAAAGACATTCATTACAATTGACCTAAACAAGTCTTCTAGAAAACTCTTCAAAAATCTAAGTGTTGCTGGAATTAAATGCAAGTAAATCTTTTTGGTTGCGCTAGGGGCAGCTGAATTAGAAAAGGTGACAATGTGGCCCTTGGGGGCTAGATGCGGTGCTGCTGAAATGATTGTGCTTTGGGGACTGTAGTTCTGCTCTGGTGTGAGTTAAATGTGCAATAATTATGATTTGAAGGCTTCAAGTGGCTTCGCCCTCTTTCTTTGAATCTGCTGGATGATATTAAATGTTCTCCTGCTTTGGGCCGTTGCTCAAGATTTTCGCTGATACTCTTTGCCGCTATATTGATGGCTTCCACCGTCGACTGATACTCTTTGACACACTCGATGCCTGATGATTTGATCTGATACACTTTAAACTCTGTCACTGATCTTCTGTTGTCTTTAAACCGGATCACTTTGGCACGATCGGGCGATTTTCGGGCTTTTTCGGTGCGCAACAGGCTAAAAAATCAAAAGATTCCCCGAAGATTCCCCAAAATGGCCTATTTCTCGTAGCGATGCACGATTAGCGCTTCGCGCTAATCACGCATCGAAAACTGCCTCTGTTTCTTGTTCTGGAGCTCCGAAGTGTGATTTTTCTTCCTGCGTGAAGTTTCGGCTTTCTGGTTTCTGACGTCAACATGACGTCGGCTGTACAGCAGATGAGATCAGTTGTGGTGGGTCCCTAGTACAGAATGACATGGTGAGGTGCTGATACTGGAGGTAATGCAATGAACTAGCTCCGATGCGATCGCGATATCGCATCGACGGGGAATGGAGGGTGCTTGAGTTGGACATTTGGCGCTTGCGACCGCCGACCACTGATATCGTGATATCGGGTCAGGTGGTGACGGATGGGCATAACTTGCGTGGAGAGGAAACTGCGATCTTGCGATGCGATTTGGCTTTTAAGGGTCTGCGGAGTGTTAAGGAAGTTGGCAAGGGGTTTTTTTGGGCGAAAAAGTAAGTAAGTGGGTGTGAAGGGCATTTGAGGTTTCGGAAGGAGTCCGATTACCCCAAAGGGATTTTATACTCTGGAAGAAGGTTGAGGGTTCTTGCTAAGTTTCAGCTAAACTGAGCAATTCCTGGGGAATACTTATGGTTATTTTCCAACCAGGGGGAGGGATATTTATATAGGGGATGATTTACATAACATTAGTAGAGGGATGGGAAAATATAGGGAGCTAAATAATAATGTTAGTGGTTAATGTGGAGGTGCTAAGTTCACGAGACCTTAGGCTGTTACAAGGGGTAGAACCATTCTTTAGAGAAAGTATGGAACAACTTTGAGTAAAGCAGATCTTTACTTAAGCTAGTGCTATGAAAATGATGGAACTTTAAGAGGTATCAAGCAGATCTTGACCTCTTTTGGGGAAGTTAGTTAATGATTGGGGAAAGCAGAGAAGGGGAGTTAGTTATACCTCTTTTGAGTTTCTCGCATAGAACTGCCTGCTGATTGTGTCCTGAGTGAGATGACACCTAAAAATCTGGAATTGATCAGCAATTAGGATCCAGCAACCTCAGAACTACCTACCCAGCCTACTTAACTAGCATTTTTTCTTCTTTTGATTTGGGTGCACCTAGACTTGCAAACCCATCATTCATTTTTCTTTTGATGCTTTCCTATCTACATACTACCCTTATTTCTTCCAAGGGCCCAGATTAAGTTGTTGGGCTCCTGCTCTCATACCTATCTAGAATCTGCCAAGATTAAAACTGTTTGGACAGATTTTACATTTCTTCTATATTCTAAAACAGTAAATTTACAACTAGGGAGACCCAAGCATTAAGTTGTTTGGACCTTCCCTTTAAACTGAAAATTTGGCCGATTACCGAGATAACTTTTACAAAATTTGGAAGGAAATTGAAATTGAACTTGGAGTAGCCTTCTTCGCTTGGTAGACTTTTAAGCAAATATGGAGCATTGCAGCATGTCAAAGTACGAACATATTGGCATGGAAAATTGTCAATTCATGAAATTATGATAACCTGCATAACAGCGGGCGTGGCATCCACTGCTCGCCGTCCCATCACTTTTAATTTCAGCCTTAAAGACCCGCATCCGGGTATATATATATATATATATATATATATATAAATTTATAAATATTATTTTATTATTTTTATTATATATATATATTATATATATAATATTCTCCATCCATATTCTATTGGTATAATAATAAGAAGATATTAACTAATACTTGGTTATCAGGAATATATCTATATTCTCCCTTCATATTCTAATGTGTTAATAACAATAATACATTTAACTAAAAATTATAATACATTTAATCACTTTTCTTCCATTTCAAATATTTGAGAGATGAAATTTGATTATTATAATTAAATTTATAATATGGCTTATTAAAGTTAAATTATTTACAAAGCTCCAAGGGTTAGCTTAGTTGGTTGAGTTCCCGTTCCTAAATACCTCGCCATTGGGAGGTCACGGGGTCAAATCTCCTCGGTACCCTTGGGATTACGCCCTGTTTGTTTGGCCAATGGGTAGGTCCCTTCGAGTTGATCTGCTTGGATTTTCTCGTGAATGTAGCTGACACCTAGTGTCTGCAAACCACCCTTGAAAAAAAAATAAAATATTTATATAAACATTATCATATTATAATATATATATATATATATATATATATTATTATATATATATTTTATATATATATAAATTCATATTTCCTTATATCAAACTTTCTATCACTTTTAATTTTAATGTTTAAAAAATTATTAATTTTAATATACAATAATCTTGAAAGGTATGTAAGACATATAATGGTTTTTTAAACTTTCATAAAATATCTTCATGTTCTTTTTAAGGGAACCTTCTATCATTCAATGAAGTTGATTTAAAGTTGATTTATGCCCATTAGGTAAATGCCACCATTATATTTTGTTCCAAAAAAATTAATAATCTATATATCTTCTTAATAAATGTTTTTTTCTTATGTTGCAACATTTTGCAAATATTCTACAGTTTTTAATTGATTTATTTTACCATCAAAATCAAAATTTTAAATCAATCACTTAAAATTATGAAACATTTGTCTTTTTCAAATTTAGAATTTTTCTAAATATTATTCTCTATGCAAAGAACAAATTATTTTTACATTTTTTTTTTAATTGAAAATTTAAATATTCAATATGGTGGGACATTAATGCATTATCATGAATATTATTCTTAATATGGTTTTCTTAATATAATATTTATTTGTTATATCTATCTATTATTATGAAACATTTGTCTTTTTCAAATTTAGAATTTTTCTAAATATTATTCTCTATGCAAAGAACAAATTATTTTTACATTTTTTTTTAATTGAAAATTTAAATATTCAATATGGTGGGACATTAATGCATTATCGTGAATATTTATTCTTAATATGGTTTCTTAATATAGTATTTATTTATTATATCTATTTATTTTTCTTGCTTCATATCTTTAATATATTTTTTGTATGGTATCCTTATTCTTATTCGTATTCTTATTATTGAATATATCCATGATATTTACATACTTTTTTTTTCCATAATATCACACACATCTATGACAAAGCACATCTTTTAATTAATTAAATAATACATGTTATAAAATTATATTGAAAACAATATACAATAAAAAAAAATCACATCAATTATTTTGCATCAAGTTTCATCTCCATTTATCTTGGAATATGGAAGAATCGTTCACCTCCACATATTTTAAAATTCAGAAATGGAATATAGCCAAAAAGAACTTCATAAAGAAAGGAATTTTAAGAAGCAAACATGGTGCACATATTTCTCACAAAATAATTCTTATACTATTCACCAAATCACACTATTACATGTGTTTATGAGGTCACAATTTCTAAACTAGGAGATTGATTGTTGAGAAAATATCTCAACAACCAAACCAATGAACAAAACAATTCTTCCATGTTTATTAATGTAAGCATTATTTCCATGTTTCCAATTTAACACTTACATTATTACACAAATCACAAATTACAATATAGAGAACACATATTACAACAACATAACTGATATTTGTCTCACTGGTCTTCATCAGCACTCACATCCACTCTGGAATCTCACAAACACCGCTCTTTCTTCACCACCACATCAAAAGTCAAATCCACTCTGAAATCTCACATACACCACTCTTTCTTCAACACCACATCTTCGAGCTGTCACTTGACCTCTGTTTAAAACATAACTACCTTTCACCATTGTTGATGAACTTTGTAAGATAAAAAAATATTGACATATCAACTCATCGAGGCTTCCGTGATAAAAATATATCAAGTAATGAACCATCCTATGGACCAACCATCATCTATTATTTATTTCACTTTCATCTATCCGTCAGTTGCTAGGAGGGTGGTTTGGATACTAAATGTGTTCAAAATTTGATCAAACAACTTGACCTGTTACACACACACGAATATCATAAATAAAAACCTATAATTAATACTCTTGAAGCGTGAAGCATAATAATCCCCATCAACTTATAGCAGAATTACATAATTAAATTACTAATATATTCTCTCGACACCCAAGAATTTCGAGAAACACTAGTTTAATTATATTCCTCTATCCATTAATTGATTCTACACCTTTTTCAAAACAACAACAAAAATAAAAATAATTGACTAATAGTTTCTTTAGAAGAATCTGAGAGGTTCAACATTGTTGTGACATGTTATCCATAGACTAAAGTCCATTTATATTAGTCTTGGATCTCCATAATTTCCTGTCATTTGTTACAACCACGAATTCTAATAAAACAACTTCATATTGAGATAGTGAATCACAATATGTTTATGTATTTTAAAGTCCAAGAAACTTAAACACATGATAAAACATTAATTTCATCATTTGTGTGGGTTGAAGAGTAATGTTGGAATTCTCACCCAAGATTATCTCCCTCTCCATTTATCTTGGAATATGTAAGAATCCTTCATCCCATCATATGGAATATGGTAAAAAAGAACTTCATAAAACATTTTGAATTTCAAAGAATCTGGGGGAGATTCCTATTTATTTTGTAAGTGCATAACTATAGTTAAATCATCAACCAACAAAATATCTAAGATTTTTACCCTTCGAAGAGTGTGAATCAGCATAACTCATTCAGAAACATAAATAACCATGATTAAAGTAAAATAATTATCAATATTTTTTAAGAAGTATAAGATAATTAAAAAAATATATTTTCCAATGGGATTCTAGAAGTATAAGATCATTAAAAAAATATTTGTCGATAGGCCTTCTTCAATTCATTTCATGAAGATTACATTTTTGTAGTTATTCCCTTACCCTTTTTGTGTCTTGGTTGTTAGAAAATTTTACATGGGAAGAGGAGAGGAGTTTCGCTCAGGAATCAGTTGTGGCAAGTAGAAACTGTAGTTGCAGATCACAACTACACAGAGGCTTAATTGAAACATAAATTTTACACACAACAAAATAGAGTAAGACAAAGTGAGGCTTGGAGCAACACAATAAAACTTTAACTTATAATTCAAATGCATGAAATTACATTCATATGAGACAATAAAACATTAGCTTATAATTCAAATGCATGAAATTACATTCATATGAGACTGTGGCTCATTCATTGATCCAAGTGGATGTTGGTGGCCACCTACCTATCCCACTTGGACCCCCACAATTGTCTCTTTCAATATTTCAGTTTCCTTAATTGTAGCACAGTTTACTATTTTTAGCAGTTTTTCGGGTCCTAAACTTTCAGAGTTGTTTTGAAGCCCTAAACTATGTTTTTTAGGAACTCTAGGAGCAACACAAGTCCATGGACTGATGTTTATCTTCCCAAAGTTGTATTCCTAGGATAGATATTTCTAATGAGCTATTGTGCATGTCAAATGAAGATTGCATGCCAAAGTTACGACCCGAGGAAGTTGATGTACCAATTTACCCGAAATGGGGCCTATAGTTTGGTGTTTCATCTCCTAAGGTTAGGTTTTTGGATGTTTATGGTTTTCCATTATTTCTCAACAATAAATAGGCCTTCGAGCCTCATTGTAACACAGTTCAGATGCATGTAACCACCACATCTCTTCTCAAAAATAAGCTACCATCACCCTAGCTAGTTTATTTCCGTTTCTGTTTGTAAGCATATTTCAATATTTTACAGTAATTAAATGAAGTATTATTTCTGTTGAATCTCTTTGTATATGGTTATTTCTATACTTTATTCCATTCCTGTATAAATCCGGATCATTCACCAAGTAAAAATAAAGGTTTACAGTGATTTACACTTCACTAGGGGTTGCGGAGTGACACATAGTAACTGTTTTTTTCATGCGCCCACAAACATTTTCTCCACGATTTTCTCTTCACCTATCAGACTTTCACCCTCTCTCTCATCAACCTTGTAAATGACTTTTACATCCATATTTATCCAAAACGTACACTTTGACTCATTAATACATGACAGAGAAAATATTTAAGACATGAGATGGATTGCAACTAAGAGTTACATAGTAAATTTTTCACCCATACATATTTACCAATTCTCATTAAGTGCTTGAACTCTATGATGTTTTGCGGAATGGGAAACAATCTACTTCTGCTCAGACTTAGTCGTTCCTCTTGAAAACAAAATCAAAACCTGCAAAGATACTTCTGACAAGTATGGCTACTATCAGAGTGTTTAACACAGTGGTTGGGATTAATTGTCCAACACTTCCCCTTAATAACAACTACCACCATTGAAGATTCCCAAACAATATCTGAGAAAAAAAAACTTTCACGTGCCAATGGCTTTGTGAAAATATCATCAAATTATTTCTGTGACCTCCAGTGTTGCAACACAATTTCATCATTGTTAATCAACTCTCTAATAAAATGATATTTAGCATCAATATGCTTGGTCCTCTTGTGAAAGAAATAATTATTTGACAATGAAATTACGGATGTGTTGTCGCAGAAAACAATTGTCGTTCCCTCTTGGTCGTGGCGAAGATCCCTCAACATCCTTCTCATCCAAACTGCTTGACACATTGCTGCTGTTGCGATGACATATTCAGCTTCTTCTATTGACAATGACACTATTGGATGCTTCTTTGAGGCCCATGAAACGAATCTAGAACTTAAATGAAAAACATATCCTCACGTGCTCTTTCTGTCACCGACACTTCCTTCCTAATCACTGTTACTGTAACCAACCATCTTGAACTCATCTGTTGCGGCATACTAAATACAATACTATTTTGTCCCATTGAAATACCTTATAATTCTTTTCGCTACTTGCCAATGTGTCTCCTTGGGTGTTTCCATGAACCTCAACACCAAACTCACTGCATACATTATATCTAGCCTAGTGACGGTCAAATACATCAAGATTCCTATCACGCTTTTGTATAATGCCAGGTTGACATTGCTACTACAATATTCTTTGCTCAACTTCAACCCCATGACAATTGGAGTTGGTGCAGGCTTGTTGTTCTGCATTTTAAGCCTCTCCAAAATGTCTGCCACATACTTTGCTTGAGAGATAAAAAATCCATTTTTTGTTTTCTTCACTTCTATGCCCAAAAAATACCTTAACAATCCCAAGCCAGTCATTTCAAATTCACTTTTCATGACTTCTTTGAAATCAACAATGAGAAAATCATCGCTGCCTGTAAAAATCAAATCATCTACATATAAGAGAACAATAAGAATCTTACCATCACTCTCTTTTATGTAGAGAGTAGGCTCACTGTCACATTTGTCAAAACCATTGTCCAACAAGTAAGCATCTATCTTTCTATACCATGCATGAGGTGCTTGCTTAAGCCCATAAAGATCTTTCCTCAATTGATACACTTTGTCTTCTTGGCCTTCTACCTTATAACCAGGTGGTTGGGAAAAATACACTTCCTCTTTCAGCACTCCATTAAAAAATGCTAATTGTTGAAAAGTGTGCAACAAGAAATGCTTGTTGAGAGTGCAACAAGATGATGGAGCTTAGTGGAAAGAAGTCACCTTCACTAAGTGGGCCCGCTGGCTATTTTTGGCGCAAGTCTACTTTTAGACTATGTCTATTTTTAGACATATGGATCATGGTCTATGAGTTGCAGGATGTTGTTTATGGATGATTGGTCATGTTGGGAAAAATAGATGGAATTCTATTTTTTGGATCACAGCGGTGTGATCAGAGTCTATTTTTAGACTGCCAGGTAAAAATAGAAACAGTCAAATATTATTAGCCCTTAGTAATATTTGGACTCTAAACTTTATCTTATTATCTTGGAGCACTTCAGTTGGAGCTACAGATGTGGCACATGCAACTGCCTAAAGGAATCACGTGATTACCTATGGGTTGACTGAGCTATTGCATGAAGGACTTCAGTTAGAACTCAAGTGGTTGATTTCTATGGAGTTAGATGAGAAGTTAATGGAGTTTTGTTCAGTTTGACTTAGTTGAACTAGTTGTATTTAGTCTAACTGGCCAATAGACTAAGTGATGAGTTGTGTGAGTTAGCTATTAATTAATTCACTAATTATTAACTCATAATACAAATGAAGAATACATCAATTAACTCAGTGCATGGACAGTTCAGTGGAGACAAGTGTTAGAGGTAAGTGAAAGGGTGAGTTGTGACTATCAGTTGTACATGAGATTTTCACATGCATGGGATTGAGTAATTCCAATGAGGCCAAGGGAAATTGTAGCTTGTGCTCACGTTATTTTGCCAAGTAAATACGAG
Organism: Pinus taeda; assembly: GCA_000404065.3. Taxonomy (NCBI): domain Eukaryota; kingdom Viridiplantae; phylum Streptophyta; class Pinopsida; order Pinales; family Pinaceae; genus Pinus; species Pinus taeda. The sequence goes on along the minus strand of APFE031033112.1, from coordinate 20,852 downwards.
TTTTCTTGAGCCATTATCATTCATTCTCTTGCAGGATTGCACAGTGGAGGCAGGCGAGCAGCGGGGGAAATTTGGAGATCAGATCTGAGATGTATTGTGTGTAACAGGTGGAGATAGTACTGAGTACTTGTGAGGAGTATTGTACTATGTATTGTTACATGTTCTTAATCAATATAATATATAGATAGTTGGGTTTTTTAGCTAGATGCTTTCCCCAGGAAAATACTATGTTGATATGTGCGATTGATGCTTCTATGTGCGCATGTTATTGTTTTTGCTTCTGTAAATTGATGATCAACGTAGAGGAGGTTATGTATTATGCATGTATTCCACAATAGTGTATAATTGGGATAATATCTGTGAATATGTGTCATATTATTCAAAATTTCTACATGGTATCAGAGCAGTTGATCATCACATCTACTATTCAGGAAGTGTTTACATCTTATTTCTTCAGGCAGAGTTTGTAATTGGGCCAGGTAGCCTCTGGATTCATCCTTCTATTGGAAGGTGAGATATCTGGTGAATGCCCATACAATCGATCTTTGTACAAGAAATACTTCGTTCTCACAAATTTTAGATCGGAAGCAGTTGAGTTTTGAGCTGGTGGAATTCGAATTTGCAGCAGTGTTTTCTTGGTGTCAAAGTTGAAATGTCTTTCAACGGATTGTGATTGGAGTATGCCCTTGAGGGTAGCTCGAACTATATTGCATGGAAAGACAGGATGGAGGCGATGTTAGATGACAATGGGTTGAAGGAGTTCATAGATGCGGATGTCCCAAAACCTACTGATGCTACTCAACTCAGGGATTGGCAAAAGAAGATAGCAAAGTGTCGAAGGATTCTGTTGGAGGGCGTGAGGGATCACATTGTGTCCAACCTCCATGGAAAGGCTTCTCCATATTTGATGTGAAAAACGTTGACAAAATTATTCCAAAGCAAGAGCGACCAGAGGAAGTCGGCGCTCAAGGATAAACTCAGAAACATTAGGTGTGAGAATGGAGACAGTATGCCCCAGTATCTCACGAAGTTCACCCAATGCCGAGATGAGCTGGGAAGTGTGGGGGTAACTGTTGAGGATGAGGATATGGTGAGTCTAGCACTCCTTAGCCTTCCTAAGAGTTGGCATAGCTACCAGGACTTGGTGAATGGAAGGGAGAAATTTCCAGG